>DWLS01004891.1:0-13352 GCA_018246255.1 Pachliopta kotzebuea | reverse complement strand
ATAAAACTGTAACTGATTAGTACGGAAAATTGTGAAAGAATGTAGATAAAAGATATAATATGTTAAAATTTAACAAATGTAAGAATTTGAATTGTTAATAAATTTAAGCAAAGAAAATGTAGAAAGAATAATGAAACAGAATGTTAAAAGATAATGTAATGTAAAAATTAAGACTGAGAATGTAAAGATGAGGCGGTTTTTGAAATGAGAGGCGATGTGTGGAAGGAAAAAACACGAATGGAAGAAAGAGAATACAGAGAGAAAGGAAAGATTTGGAAAGATAGGATATAAATAAAAAATGGAAACAGAAATAAATAAATAAAGCAAGTCCCTTACCCACCACACGAAAGGGAACGATTAAAAAAAAAATCATTCGTTTCCAATTTTAAGGGTGGTTATGATTGTCATAGTATGCTATAATTTTTTCTAGTTGTTGTTGTTGTTGTTTATCTTGTACATTCCTTCTATCTTCTACTTATCGTTCATTCCATCTCCTCTCATTTTTTAATCTTTCATTCGTCTTTCTGCTTTTTTTTTCTTTATTATTGTTGAGATGCCAGTAGGTTTTTACTAATTATTCATTATTTTTGTAAGAAGTCAATGTGACACCCTTACCTTTAAATAGCTTTAATGTATTAATTAACTTTGAAGAAAACTTTTCAAATCTAACTATAGATAAAGATTTGGAGCAAGTACTTATAACTTTTCCAAATGTATTTATAGAAGAATTTTATATAAAAAATATATATTTCAATAAGATATTTTATGAAACTAAATCTTATGAATCGTGTTTATATGATTATTAAGAGCATAAGAAATGTTATTACTAATGTTTTGTATTATTGTTATAAAGCAATGATTAATAAATGAAACTAGTTAAAGTACGTAGTAAGTGAAGTATTACTTTGTTGCGAGGGAGTTCAATCCGTTTTCGCACAGCCTACATGACTCCAATATAGAAAAGTGGAACAGTGTAATGCGGTGAATATGCCTAGATCGATGTAGGAGTCGGATATTGTCTATAAGATAATGGGATAGAATTGCATTTACGTCAATTCAGGATGGGCTCGCTGTATAGGCTCACTAGGAAATTGTGTCGGTGAAGTGATTTCCTTATAGATATATAAACTGTTTACACGAATGCAGCAGCGTGGTATGTCACTTTTGATTAGTAGGTTATGTGCTCGTGTACACTCACTTCACACTCTTGCGTACTCGTGATTTACATTCACCTTTTTATTAGATTATAGCAGTTGCTGAATAGTATCCGTTTTTACTTCCAATGATAAAAAATAGATTAACCCGCATTTGGCTAGCGTTGTGTATATATCTAGAAACAGAATCATAGTCATAGAAGAGAAAAGGCGCCGATGTATTTTTTTTTTGACGCGGAGCAAATCTTCTAAAGACACCCTGATTTTGAGGAGTAGTCAGGGTCACTAAAACCCATCGAGGATCATCGTCAGTGCATTGCGGAAGGCATCGGGATCTCCTATGGAACTTACCGGTGCCTCCCTGCACTGGTAAGGACATCTCAAAGAGAGCTATAGCTCTCCCCAGCATCCACAGTATGTTACGACAAATTACGAGACCACTTCGCACTCTTCATCTGCTCCGGGGTCATATAATGGATAGTGAGAGGTCCCACCCACAATGCACACAAACCAAAAACCTCTTCAGAGGCTTCGATGTTTAGCATTAAACTTAATTAAACTGTTTATGTAAGCCGGAATTAATAATTAAACTTTAATTTTACTTATTGTATACAGTTCACTTTCTTATTTACTACTCAACATTTCGAATGCTGTACAGCCATGGTCATGGGAGACATTAGGCACCAGACGTTCTAACAACACTTACCACAGCTTTTAATTAGCATCATTATAAGATAATATTTTGACTCAATAAACTTGAAGTTGAATGTCTATATTTATATTCATTTTATATGTGGACGGGCGAATAGAATAAAAATATTTAAAAGTAGATATACTATTACTTGTATACGATGTACACCTTTGTTAGACATACATTGGTAATAGAGATATATTCTATAGGGACAACAAACAACGACTAAAATCTTTATTAAATAAAAACGTAAAGTAAATAACTGTACAATAAAAATGTTTAGATTTGTTGAAATATTTTTCTCTTTGGATTTCTTAAGAGTATAAAGGAAACATTTCATAGAAAATGGATGAAACATTTCTGAGAAAATGAAAGAAATTTTTCTAAGAAAATGTTCTATCGTTTGATGAGAAAAGGGGATTTTAATTACAAGACGTCTAGACGTTTCACCTTTCTAATGACAAAGGCATCCAATTTAATGATAGACTTTATTAAATTAATCTAATTCGTTTTCTTTTCGAGACGTAAATTATATTGAAATAAACAATTTTAATTATTCTAGAAATGAAAAAATTTAACTATGACTTGTCAACGTTGTTTTAAGCGATAAGGATCTACAAAACATTTTTCAGCGAACTTCGCATACAAAAATATGCTTTAAACATTTTATTGTAAATCAGATTTTTTTACTGGTACACAGTAATGGTACATTGTAAACTATCATCATCATCATCATCATCTCAGCCTATTGCAGTCCACTGCTGAACGTAGGCCTCTCCAATAGATGTAAACTATACTAACAGATAATCGATTAATTAGCGATAACTTGAAATAAATATTTACTATAAGGATAATGTGGCAGATCATCTTTCTATTAACGACTGAGATAAGTTATTTTCGTATAAGTTATTATTGTTTTAGATATTTTGAGGGACCAAAATATTGTTTGTTATTGTTACTCGACCCTAATTATATTTACAGATATCGGCGATCGGAGGACATAAACACCAACGGAACAAACGATAATGACGGGCCCACGCAATTTATTACTTTAACCAACTTCGCCTAACTTATTAATAGCGCTGCGGAACAAAACAAATCAAATATGGTATTTTGGGAAAGTATATTGTATAAAAATAATTTAAGTTGTATAGTTTAATAACAGAATGTAAACTGTCGCCGCGTGTCTAAGCTTTACATGTATTTAGAATTATAAAAAAATCCCTATAATGTTAGAATTATTCATGATCATTAAATCGCTAATACATATTGTTAGTGGGTCGCACCCTAATGTATTAGTTTCAATTGAACACGGTAAAAATTTGTTACTTCAGCTGCATAACGCTGTATCGATCCACATCAAATTTAACAACCCCTGTGTTATGTGGGTGGTGGGGGCGTCGTGTCTATATTTAGCGTTATTGGGGAAAACTCGTCTCTTCTATAATCAAGTCTAAATTGTGTTGAAGGCAATTATGGCTTGTTATTCAGTTCGGGTGACGGTATACCGAATAGCGCTCAATTAATCCGCAACTGTGATTAAATGTAATGGCGACTGGGATGTATGTACATCAGTGATGTAAATTCGTATAGCTAGGTATGTAGGCGGGAAGGAGGGTAGGTGGGTACGACGAGGAGAGCGGCTGCCGCCTGTTAACGAGATGTTAGTGAGAGCGCACTGTTGCCGGGGTGGCAGAAGCGGGAGAAGGCGGCGGGGCTGGGAGTGAGGTGAGGCGGGGTGGAGGGCGCGGCTGCGGGGGGATGACCGGCCGGTGAACCTTGTCGAAATCAATACAGCTGCTCCCTGCCGCGCTCGTCTGGAGCCCGTTGCCACGGCAACGCGCCCAGATAAACCACGCCGCCCTAACGCGCTGCATTAATCTAGCACCGTTTGAATTTGACGAATTATATATCAGAATGGCGCACGTTCATTTATATCGTAAAAAGATTAAAAATCATTCATTATATAATTTTCAATAACAAAAACATATATGTTAAATAAATCTGTTATAAAACTATATAGGGAACTTGAATAAAAATTCATATGAAACGACTTTGTACTGTATGTACCTGATTACATCTTTCTTTTATTAAATACAAATAAAATCCTTTGGCTATGGTCTCTGTCCTTATATAATTTTTTTCAAGTCCTATTTAACGGTTCAGTTTTAATAAAGCGTAGGAATATACGCGAGTATGGCGTTCATCGTATTTAAGGTACTACACAATTGCATTTAATGTACGGAACAATGCACCCCGCTCGGTTTATGTTCTGTGATGCAACGACAGGGGACGACACCCCCGATGGCCGCTCTGCGCAGACCCCACGCCACCCCAAACTAACCCGTCTACCTTTGAGTCCAGTATCCCGGACGTAGCCCTCGGCGGCTACTTGTAATACTTCACTAAGCCGTTATCGCATCATTATCAAAACGGACTTAAATATTTACCCTTATAGGCGACTACTACGCTAAAACAGTTAAACTAAGATCCTTTAAAGTTTAATATTACTTTAACTAGCCGATTTAAAAAGGGATAGGAAAGTTCACTGCTAAATAGTAAACATTGAAAATGTTTATCAGTTAGTGGTGCATTAAAATTGATATTACTTTATACAATATTTTATACTTTCTCAATATACAATACAAATAATAATAATAATAAATAATACAAAATGTTTCTAGTTAAAAATTTTGGTCAAAAATGTTAACAGCGCTTACCTACATTAATTCAGCTTCTAGTACAATAACATTTAGTGTACTTTAAAAAGTTTATTTATAAATCGCGCTGTGAAATTACTAGGGTTACGAGACTTAACATTTTAGGTTTCAAGGTGACGAGCGCAATGTAGTGCTGTGTATATCATCTTAACCAGCGTAACATTGTTATGGGCAGGTGAATGCCTTGCTCATCTCGTAGCCTCGTCGAATAAAAAAAACTATTATAACTTTTTTATTTAATTCTGGCTATGAACTATATTTATATAATAATCTATATGTACATAATAGTGAAGTATGACTCTTGTAACAAAGGTGTAAACCAAGCACAGAAGTCAGGGACTTCAAAAACTGTTTTGTAACCTTTTTTGTGATTAGGTTAGAAATTTTATTTTTTATTATGATATAAGCCACGCAAGTATATATGTTGAATAATGATAAAATTTAAACTTGTATCTTAACTACTGCATACCAAAAAAAATTCTTTAACTGTAGCATAATACGATTTTAACATTACTAACATATCGACTATATTATTACTAATACTTCTCCGACGCGCTGAAAGAGAAATATGATGTTTTCCTGGTGTTGTTCCGAAACATGCGATTTTTGTTTAACTTGTGATGCATTTTACAGAATGTGGACCACAAGGCCAAATTCCGCTCCAAAAAAGGTCAACTGCCGTTTGTCGAGCTGAATGGCGAGGAGATCGCTGACAGCGCCTTTATCATCAAAGATCTCTCTGAGAAATTTAATAAAGATCTCGACGCAGGTAAGTGACACCTTTTATTAAATTTATTGGTAATCTCATAGAAATTTGTATATGGTTAGTAACCACTTTAGAAGTAATTTAGATTTTATTTAAATATACTCGTTTACAAATCATTATCCGATATATTTAACATATGTAAATGATTTACTATTTTTTACTATAATCGCAGTCACCTGGCGAAGTATAGTTATAATTCATTGCTGTTATACTTTTGACGCATAAGTTAAATAATTATAGCATAAAGATATGCATATAACGTTTAAAATAGAAAACCCGGCCCCTCAGCATCCGGGGGACCTTTTGAAAAACCCGGGCGACCCAAATCCTAGGTAACCTGGATAGTAAAAGGACGGTGCGCATGTGCATTTGTATGGCGCGATATCAGTTTGCAACTAAACCAGAACTACTTTTACATTTAGCCTTGACGTCGGAGCAGCGTGTGGTCACCCACGCCATGGTCTCTATGATCGAGAACCACCTTTCTTGGGTGGTGATGTGGTGGCGCGCAAAGTACCCGGACAGTGTGCTTAAGGGTTATCAAGTGAATCTGCAGAATGCCCTTAACACTCGGCTGCCCAACACTATCTTAAACTTCTGCTACAAGCTCACCAGCGGCCGCAAGGTATATATCTACTCAATATATTTGTGGTTATTATATTTCATCATTTTATATACCTCATGTAATTCTTATGTTACTTTTTAACGCGCTATTGTACCCCTACTTAAAATCTCTGCTCCAACCTATGGTGCCTTTTGGCATTAAATTCGCCTTTGTGTACCTCTACGTGTGCAAATAAAGCTTTTAAATAAAAAATAAATAAATTGAAGCATGTACTTATTTATTTTTACACTTTTTATGTATACACCTTTTTATGTATATATCTCATCTTATACGTCTTGTAATTAGGTATAAAGAATTAAGAAGGTTATATTTCTGGTCGATTCAAAAGCACCCTTATTATTTTTTTATACTTAACAAAATTTTAGCTATTATTAAGAAGTACATATAGGCTATAACAAATGCTGACGACGTTACCTATTTGTTGATCGTTATTGTTTACTACAGTTTACTACGGTTGTTATCTTAGTTCCTGTTTTAGTTATTAGTTCCTGGCCTATTCCGTTCAAATGAATGGAAATAAATATTTCTTATCTAAGTTTACGGGTTTAAGCAGACGGCGCTTGACCATACCAACACAAACTTGCATGCGCTATATATTAGAAATACATTCGTTAAATTGAAATTATGTTTAATTAGTTAATAAATAGCTATGGCATAATGTAGCCTTAAAATTGTTTAAAGTATAAAGGACGAAGATTACCAGACAAATAAATTTTTCGCTAAGTATAATAGTTTTTGTATGAATAATATATCTTTGTTACATTAAAAATAAAGTTATTGTTATTGGGGGGAGATGAAGGATGATGATAATGAGCAGTTGCGGGGTCAAGGGGGAGTGAGGGGCACGAGGATGTCTAGACCTAAATATCTGGTTCTGTTCCCGACGCGTGTTTGGTTACTTCGTGTGTTATGTAAAACATCGGTTTTATCTCATCCGTAATCATTTACACGTGGTTACGATAAAATATCTAAACTTTTTTGTTATTCATATTACGACTAATACAAGTCTAAAAGAAACGAAAGATCGAATATATCTACGTTTTTGTGATACACGACCTAAAGTGATTTTATTTCGAGATTTAATGTATAATAGGTTTTAAGTCAAACTATACGACCTTCTGTGCCTAGCAGAATATCTAAGCGATTACCTTTGAAGATAAACTAGATCTAATTACCATAAGTTCTTTATTTGCTGAATGCTAAATTTAACAACATTGATCTACTGAGACGTATTTACATAAATTGAATATACTTCATAGATAACCTGTTTATGTCAATAATTATTGTTATTGAAAGTAAGTAATATTATCTTTGTATTGTTTAGGGTATGAAGAAGGCCAAAGCCCATGGTATCGGCGTCCATAGCCAGGAAGAGATCATTGAGTTTGGGAAGAATGATCTGCGTGTGCTCTCTGACCTGCTCGCCGACAAGCCTTTCTTCTTTGGCGACGAACCTACCCTGGTGAGAGATTTTATATTATAAGTCGTCATTGGCAACATATACGGCAATTATTACTCTAATGATTTTATAAAGGAAAGCTCTTTGTCAAATGTTTCCAAAATTAAATAAACTGTTCTTGTCCCTAATCTAACTTTATTCCCATCTCCACAGCTTAATGAAGTGACTCAGCAGTGGGCCAAGTCGAAATTTTAATTTCGCTTATTTTTTCTTTTTAATACAACCTGGTACAGTTTACCGGAGTTAAAAATTATGATGCAGATCTATGTCATGACTCGATTTACACGAGAGCTAGCTTTAGTCACCGGAGTGGGCACTTACCTAATTGCTACTGCAGCACATGTGTTTACGCTGCCTGCAAAATACTTTAAATTTTTTAGTTTCATAATTTCATGCATAATCATCTCGCGAACATTTATACCGTTCAAAATATAGTGATTACTTTATAATTGGAAATTTTTTATTATAATCAGTTATGAAATAGGTAATTTATTGTTTTCTTCAAGAAAACTTTATATGTGCGCAATGTTCAGTATTTGTATTTGCCAACAGTTGGACGTGGTAGCGTTCGCCAATCTCGCTCAACTGCACTTCATCGATAAAGAGGTGACCCATCCACTCCGCGACGCAATGAACGAATCCTTCCCCAACTTAGCGGGCCTGGTCACCCGCGTCAAGGAGCGCGCTTTCCAAGACTGGGACGACATCTGCCGAACGCTCGACTTGAACGCCCATCTGCCCAAGCCCAAGGACCAGGGCAAGGACACCAAGGAGGTCACCGGCGCTGCTGAGAAGCAGCCTCTCGCCGACGAACCTGAGAAAGGCAAGGTAATGGATCAATGTAACAACAACTGAAACAATTATGACTTGTGTAGTAATATTTAATCAAATTTGTTTTGATTTTTTAGGGCGATGAAAAGGAGAAAGAGCAGGAGAAGGAGCCAGAAGATAAGGAGGAGAAGTAAACAGCGGGTTTAGTACGCAACCCAGCGTTGTATGGCGGGCGTAACGCAACGCAACGTCCAACTTATACGTCGCGCGTATAACAACAGTACGCCGTTCCGCCCACCGTACACAATCTCATTTATTTTTAAGAGTCAGACTCGTAGTAGATTCTGTATGATAGTATAATCATGTAAATCCATTTGTCTTTCCCGTTTTTTTGAGTTGTTGACGGTCTCGTCCACGTCTGTTGCGTTGTCGTCCTGCTTCGTGTGTTCCGGTTTGCGGTTCGTTTTCATTTCTCGACCAGTTCCTCACGGTGCGGCTCGTTATTATTTCCGTTTCGTATCGCTTATTACCAAAATTGTTTAGATTTATTATCGCTATACTTTCCAGCTTCGTGTCTTTTGATTTTTATTATGAAATTAGATATAAAATTAAACGTTGGTTAAGGTACTTACAGGATTAGGTAGTCCTCTATACGGATGAAGCATGTAGAGTGTTAGTAACATTTGTGCACCAATGTGGCGTAGTGTGTGTATTTAGAGGGTCTTACATTTTTCTCTATATGTGTTTTTTTTAATAATATTGTAACAATACAAAGAGGGAGCGTCGCATGACTAATTCGTAATTAATATGTATTATCTTATAATAATAAGGTTCTTAGATAAAACGATAGCATTAAATTGCCCTAATATAGTTGTAAGTAGATTCCGCATTCTGTGGAATAATTTAACTTTAAATAAATATATTCTTAGTAAATACCAAAAATTGGCCGTAATTTTAGTGAAGGTCGTAATTTTACATCATTGGAACGGAACATTACTGGTAATTTGGCTGATATTAATATTTCCTTGTAATTGGTTTTTACCTAATTAAATTTCATAAATAAAAAATTTTACACTTTACAAAAAAAATATTAATAAAACGAAAAATGCCTGTAAGACTGTTTTTTCATATTATTGTGTAATTAAATAGGCCATAATGTTTTGATAACGTATTAATTGTTAAGATTTTTTAAATTTAAAGTAATTCGTATATTAAATATGGTCGTGCGGGGATGGTGAATATTTTAGTTACCGACATTTCTATGGAGTCGCTTCGGCCACCGGTCCTAACTCGGAAATCATTGTAAATGAAATTAATTATTCAAAATTCATTCATGTTAACTCTACAACAATTAAAAGTAACGGATACTGAAACAGGCATTGTTAGGTCTTTCACCATTTGGTTTCTCGTAAAGTTGTCGCTGTTTCGTGGTATGGCACTGCTTCGGAGTCTCGGTTATGGTGGTGTACGGTGTGGGAGTGACTGTCTATTTAGTCGCACGTCTTTACTTAATGTTTTACGCTTTTCCACATACCCTATATAGTTTTATCGACAATTCCCTAAATGTTAGATTCAGATACGTATAGTGTATAATCAATATACCGTATATAAACATCCCCTTCTGCGGCATTAGTATAGTATCGTATTAAGTCTAAGGTCTCTTATGCACTTGGCGCTTTATTATCCGTCGAAAATTCTTCGATTATGAAGAAGTCTACTTTTTACAACAACAAAATCAAACGCCCAGTGCATTGAAGACCTTATAGCTTACAGATGTAACTTTTAGTGTTATAATTATTAGTCAATAGTTCAGTGTTAGTAGTAAGAAGTGCGCTGTAACTTCACGTTATATAGAGTGAAGTAGGCGCATGTTTTAGTTGCCGTAAGTATTTTTGTTTTCTTTTTTGGGGTAATGGTCGACTTTAAGTCCCTCCCGACAACTGCGAATCATCACTGCCATTAGTTTCAAGTGTAAGGTTAGGTAAGGATGTTAGTTAGGTAAACGCCGGGTAACGTATGCGAACGGCATTTAAAGATTACGTAAGAGTTATATCGAGGCTATACTGCGAGCTCCCGCTGCCTGTTTCGGTATATAATAACTTTCAATGTTATCATAGTAAATGTAATAGATCTAGTGAGTATAGGTAATGGCACAGGTCATCCGGATCGGCTTTAGACTACAAAATTTTTAACTACGCATACCATTAACATAATTCATTAGATGATCATCACGTCTGCTGCGGACAGTGGGAAGCGATGTAAGACCTTTGTTAAGTGTATTTGTAAAGCAAATTCGCTGGCACAACCCTCTACATCTTCTTCGTAGTGGAATAATGTAAGAATATCAGCTACTGTTGAGGCGTACGGATAATGCAAACGGCTTCTGGCACAAGGGCTTAACAACTCGACCCGGAACGACGGAAACGGAAATGTATCGGTGACCGGATTTCTTTATAATCATTAATTAAATTCCATTCATTCAATGTACACCAAAATTCACACAATTTCCAATGAAAAAAAAAAACAACTTTTAGTGCTATTATACAAAAATTTACTTGGTTTAAGTGAAAAGTTATTCTACTATGTTTATATTAGGCGAGTAGTTATTGGGTTAAGTAAAAAATAAAATTGTACGTAAGTCCTTAATTATAGCTATTGTTTAATTTTTTTTCCGTATCCGTTATCATGAATTTCAATTATTGTAGTTTTTCAATTATTAATGTCAATATATGTGGTAAATTAGATAGATTTATCGGTACGCCATAATGTATCGTTTATAATTAATTAACTGAGCTTTCAGTGGACGTAATGTTATTATTAAGGTTTTCAATGTAATATTCTGTCAAGTTTAAAAATAAAGTATATACCATAATATGTAAACTGTAGGTGTATACGGTGTTCTCGGTATACTCTTGGAGGATGATCTAGAGCATCAGCACACCGCGCAGGCTCGTTTTATTTAAACAAACACTAATAACCCTACACTGCGTTTAATATATCAAGAAATAATTATTTACTTGCAACGCAATGTGGTGCGGTGTATAACGTCTTAACCAGCTCCTTATTGTTATGGGAAAGCGTATCATTTACCATCAGGTGAACGCCATGTCGTTGCCTCTTCGCATAAATAAATAAAAAACTAAATAGTGAGTATATCGCCTGTATATAACACTGAAGCGATAGTTAGTATACTTGCATAACATTTTCTATAAACATCGCATTAACAGTTAACCCCAATTTTTTTTATTCTGTGAGGAGACGAACAAAGCATTCACGTGATGGTAAATGATACGCTTGCTATAAAAACGTGGCTTAAGATGGTGTACCACCACATTGCACTCGTTGCCTTGAGAGGTGAGTTGATAAGTTTCGTTATCCCAGTAATTTCAATAGTATACAGCACCCTTCAAACCGTAAGACAGTAATGTTTCCTTATTATTTGCTGGTAGAAATAGGAGCTGCGATAGTAGGTGACTTTGATGGTCTCCGACAACGGAAATATACCACCAGTAGAATCATTCAGATCTCCGAATGGTCATGGTTAAGAGTGCAATCCAAGAATACTCTTGCTCTCATTTAATACAATGGATATATAAGGTTTTATTAAAAATCAATCTGAACAGTTCATAAATTAAATTGTAGGTAAATAGATTATAACTTATCTACTTTTTTTTTAATTACCAAGGACTGTTATGCGAGGTTGCGCATGTCGGTCTTATCATACCTTATTATTAAATATTAACATCATCATCATCCGTGAAACGCGCACTGCTGGGCATATACCACTACACTATACTACCACTACACTGTACTTTGGATCTGGTTTCGCTATAAATTTGAATAAAAACTTGCATTTTTCTCTTCATGATACTTCTTTAAAAAATAAAGCATAACTATGCTGTTCATTTAATTTTATTTATTATTAATCAAAGCGATGAGACGATCAGTTTTACCTGGTGATGAGTGACGCGCCTATAACACAGGCTTTTGTACAATAATTACTTCTCATTGTTCAAAGATTTCAAACATATGATGTTATATTTCGTTTCGACAGTAATTTAACTAACTATACCATCATTCAAATCGGAACATAGTAATATTTACAGACTACCGTTTAGCAGCAGATATTACCTACCAAATGCAGAACAGAAATGTAATATGAAAAATATGGAACGAAAAGAGAGAACATGAACCGTACTCAAAACACGAAGAGGGAAAGCATTATTTTAAAAAAAGTTTCCTCCCAATGGATTTAAAGAAATGTACCCGTAAACAGACCTTTTTTTAACTTTCGTAGGGCAATCTTGCAAATATATCCTGCTTCTGGGAGGAAGACATGGTTATGAGGAATTTGTATCTACTAGAACGCCCTCCGTGATCATCCTCGACTGCATTGCGGGGGACTCGGGATTTCCTACGGAATACGCCGGCGCCTCCCTGCAGTGAGTCTAAGCGCAACCCCGGAAAGGCTGTAATCTCGGTAGCTTCGTATTGCTATAAAAAAACCAAAACAAGACCATTTTATTCCTGTTATTCATCTCTGGTTCGCTGAAAAAGCAATGAGGTCCCCTCCTTCAAAGCCGGCGAAGCCGAAATTCCTTTTAGTCGCCTTTTACGACTGGAGGTCTTACCTTAGTCCTATTCTTTTTAACCAGAGACCATAGGGCAGACCTGTTAACTGACCTGCGTTCAGAAAAAATGTACAATGTGGTAAATAAGTCAGTATTAATTATTCTGAGAAATCTTTCTTTCAGCATTTATTTACAATAATGATTTACTTAAATACAGAGCCATCTAGTGGCTGCTATCGTTAATACTTATAGTTTAGTAATAGTTGTTTTATAAGTTAAAATTTCTTCATAGTAAAAGTATTCGTTACAAGATGGCGTTGAAAACATTTTTAATCATTTGTTTAATGGTTATGCAATGGGATTTTCACTAAAAGGCATTACTTTTATTTATAAAACTCAACACCAGGTTGTGCTGGTACAATTTATTTTACACTTGGACTAGAGACCAGGTTTCAAAGTCTTCTTCTTTCTCCTGCCCTGGTCCCACTTTATGTAGGGTCGGCACAACATGTTCTTCACTTCCAGTCTCGCCTATCAGCCGTCATCTCATCGGTTACCCCTTTCTTACTCATGTCATCCTTCACACAATCCATCC
>DWLS01004890.1:0-13356 GCA_018246255.1 Pachliopta kotzebuea | reverse complement strand
CGCGCCACCGCGACTCGTTTTTCGTACTCCAAGTACGGAATTAGGTTACGGTACAGTTTACATATATAAGTATCTATTTTATCATCTCCCCCTTTTTCTTACCACCTCTTCCTCCTTCCCCAAATCCTCTTCCGTCGTCTCTCTCCTCTACCTTATATTATATAATTTATATATGTATATACTTTTCAGCTCGCTGAGTCCGGATCCGCGAGCGCAGGGTCCGATGAAGCTTTCGCGGCCATAATAGTGGCCGAGAGCATCGACATCACCCGAAAAAAAAAAAAAAACATATTAATTTTCGAAAATGTTAGCTCATACGGACACAGTCGGTGTGATATTTAGCCCACAAAGAAACTTTCCAAAATTGTTACATTGCTATATAATGATGAATAGGTTTTATATAGTATTTTATCTGTGTTCAATTATTGTTACCATAATGATAAATCAATGAAAATCAATACTTTAACCTAAGAAGAAGACTTTTCTTTAAAAAAATTTGTATAACAATGCCCTCATATGGTCTCAAATTATTTTAATTTCATATAAATATATATTATCAAACAACAGCCGTCTTAACTTTCATACTGTCGGGATTCTGAATCTTCACTTAATGAGATAACCAAAGCTTATTTATTCAAGACCAAATTCGGATTGGAGGATGATGACAGACCAACGTAGTACATAATTACTATCTTATTTACGTTATATACATAGAGAATAAATTACACCAATATTATTATAGTTTAGATTGATGTCTAACGGTGATATATTATATGATTTCTATACAGAAAGCATTCATCTTGCTGCAATTTTTACCATACGATATATAAAAATGGCGATAAAGCCATGATTAATCAAGCAATGATTAATCAATACACTATT
The DNA here is from genome assembly GCA_018246255.1 of Pachliopta kotzebuea. Taxonomy (NCBI): domain Eukaryota; kingdom Metazoa; phylum Arthropoda; class Insecta; order Lepidoptera; family Papilionidae; genus Pachliopta; species Pachliopta kotzebuea. Next base: position 12,474 of record DWLS01004890.1, on the reverse strand, counting down.
CAAACTATATTCAGTTGGATGTCTAGAGAGTAGCAACACGGTCAGTATCCAAAACTAAACTAAAATATAATATGAGTTTTTCTAAAACTTTAATTTCTTCAAAGAAAAAGTACTATCTCAAAATCTTTATTTAATTGTAAACAGTTAAGGAATCTTTTTAGAATTATATGAACATCTAGAGAGGTAATAAAGTTTCTGATTGATGATTGGGAAATGACTAAAAGCATTTATTAGAGAAAACTTTTATAACCGTCCAAAAAGTATATACATATCAATTTGAGAAGAACCATTCTTTTTTCATTCAGTATCTCCGGATAACTCGTATATACAAATTCTGTTAGTTGTTTTGTAAACAAAAAAGGGCAGTTCGCGTTGAAAATTTGTGGTTGACTAGATTCTAGATAGTCCATAATAATGGTGATGATAAAATAAAGTACTATATTGTTTGCTTTCACCTGTTAGCTTCTATTGAATTTGTATGAAATTAATAACATATTTATAGTGTTAATTTTAAAAATTTTATGTTTTCCCATAGAAAACAACGCTCTTATACTTCCATTTGAGACTTATGTTTTTCTTTTTCAGATCTCTGTATATATAATCATTGTAATTCCGTATTTTTTATTTTAATAACTCACCGTTTTCACCCTCTGTTGTTCCGCTAAACATAATCGTAATAGGTAAGTGCACATCTCGTAATCTCGCTCATTCTGAGGCTGTTGCGGTTGGGTTACAGTGACAAGAGAACGCGTTTTGTTGTTTAATTACAAAATTAAACATACTCCAGCAATGATAACGTCATAAATCTAGGTACATTATAACTTTTACTCCTTTGAATTTGTTATTCAGCCACACAATCACCTCGTCAAATCTCTAACATAGCCCTCAGCAAATAGAAAAAGTATTATTTCATGACTTGAGATGAACATGATTTGAGCTTATTTTGATTATGTAAAGTTTATTACGAATTAATCTACTCGTTACTTCTATGTTCTTATAATCTTCATCATAACATTTCAATGTGCTAAATAAAAAGATCGAATTTCCTGTAATAAGTAAAATATTCTTAAATGTTATAAAGATACTGTTTATTACTGCAAATTGACCAGACGTCGTTGTAGTTTGAATGAAGTACCTAAATATTTCCATGGATACTGTAATATTCTAATGGTACATTTGCGATGCGCAGTGTAGTATGCATCTGTAGATGTTGCCTAATATCTGCTTAATCGTACACTAAGGCCGCACAAACCCTCAGCTTTTACATCTATCTCTGTGACACTTGATACAGGCATTACGTGGCACAGATGTATCAGGGGATCAGGAGATGTCGCCAGTTAACCCTAAAATGAGAACGTTGACGAGTAATAATAGTAATGGATTATTTTAGTGCTATACATACAGAGACAGTAAACATAGTTATATTTTTAATCCATCACCGGGACCGAGCAAGCTGCTCTACGTCATTGATTGTAATACACTAATGATGGTTAAAATATAATATTTTTTTCATTTTATAGAGAAGCTTTTTAATTTTCATTATACATAAGATCCGTGATGACATTGACATGAAGTCAATAGGTAAATAAAATAATAAGAGTCATTCAACTTAATTATGATGGCGCTTGATTTTACAAGCGGAAGCTGTAAGCTTATTTTTGTCTTAGAATTATTCCTTCTTTGTTGCCTTTTACAAACAGCAAAAAAATTATCTTTCTTTAAATTCAAGCGTAATGCAATTAATAATTTGTTTTGCCTACTGCATAATACGACAGTGTGAATATGAAATCCTTTAAGCTGCCGTAGCTCAATATAGGTATGCTCTATTGAGGTTGGATGTGCGACGACATGCTAAATGTACTTTAATATTACTGTTGACAATACGTCGCCTATATTCACAATAGGTAAATTCTTTAGTTACTTATATATTAAACACTTCTGAATTGAAAAAAATATTTACGTAAAATTTAATGTTTCCTCTCACCATCACTATTTATTCCGAAATAAAAGGTAAATAGAGTGATGAACTCCACATCATATTATTTAATTAAATATTCACGTTTCCATGGGTCTGTGTGCGCAGTTTGCACCTGACTTACACTTAAAGGCTTGAATTTTTTCGTTTTTAGAGATGCGTTCGGGTATAATCAAAATTAAAAAATTCTTAAAAAATATTTACTTAATTATAATAAATTTATCATAATGTATTCAGTAAAAAAAATTACTTGAACATATTTTAATTATTCGTTAAGGAAAATATTTAGTTCACGAACTAGAACACTTGAGGCCTTTGATAAACCACACTACCTCAGAATATTTTTGATACAGAAACTGATTATTAATGACCTAGGGCCCGTGCCCTTTCAATTACAACTACTCCGAACCTTTTTGAGTGGGGGGTGGGGGAGAGGAATAAAGAGTATTTGTTTAACAATTGCAATCAGTTGGGAATTAGTTGCACCACTTCTGTAACGCGACGCTAATGTTTCGATGGGGTGTGGAGATAAATTTAGATTCCCACGCTTGATTACAGTACATTCGATTGGAAATTCAATACGAAATTATTTTTTTATGGTACTGTGTAGTTTATTGTTCAAATTGCCTTCATAACGTGGACCGAATATCTGGTGAAAATCACTGAACTCCGCCGGAAGTGATTTTTAGAGAAAGCACTAACAGTGCATAAGTTTCGACTGACAATGATATTGTAAACGTGTTCATTTTATACAAGTTTTTCCACATTGTTTTGTTATTCCGGTAACTTTACTAGTTATGACGTATTTTAAAATGGTATTTTTTGGAAATAAGATGTCTCCAATATCAGGAACCTATCACGATTGTTATAAACGAAATACTTTTTCTTTATTCAACTAGCAGTATTTTTATTCAACTGTTATAAAAAGTAACAGATCTTAAAATTTTACCTTCGTACAAACGAAGTACTGTCAAATTTCTGCCTGGCTATTCCGATGCAGACTGTATAGCGAGAAGGTGGCAGAGAGGTGGGGTTGTTGGTTGGAATAAACAAGTAAACGTGTGCACCGCCGGTAAATCGAAACGGGAAACTATCAGTTTAAAAGTGGTCCCCGGTACTATAAAACTGCCTATTTAGGAGTCAGGAGGCGCGCGCCGTATCTGTCGGTACCGACTTCGAGGAACCGCGGAATCGAGTAACGAGTTACGGAGGAATACGGGGTCAGAGTCACTCATAAATAATTTAAAGTAATCCGGCAAAAACCCCTGTCCGCGGGCTGCCGGTTGAGGAGCCATGACTATTTGATGCGGCCGACGTAATACCTTCCACGAATTATACCGGTCTTTGAACCAGCTCTTTCGACTACATTACTTTGCACTTGATTACTTTTTGTGATACAATTAACACTTTAGTTAAACATAATGTATATATCTACATGTTTATTAACCGACGAAATGGAAATTAGCAATTTAGTACATTTGTTTTCTATTCTTTTTTTATTTATCACTACGGATAAACTTTTACAAAGTTCTCAGATTTTGTATCTTAGACCTTTCTCTATTTTAGACCCCAGAGTTGACAGAAGAGAGAAAAAGAAAGTAGCTTAAGTTTTTTATGATTTAAATTTACTACCAACAGGTTTTTTTGGTGGAAAACATTTATGTTTCTTCAACAACTATATCAAGAAAAGTATGGAACGGTAATAGATTAATGACTAATATTTTGTTTGTACCAGGGCGACATCTTCGGCGGCCTCAACGACGGTTTGCTGAGTCGTGCTGAGGCATTGGCAGCTGTTGACATCACAAAGCACCAGACAGGCCCCCAACCGGGCCCGCACCTTCCCCAGCTGAAGCATGACATGGTGTACCATCACGGAGTAGGAGGACCACCATCACATAATGCCAGACCGCATCAGGTACATTTGTGTCCAGCTAAGACGCCGTCCGTTGAGAAACAATTTTTAAATTATAGTTATTATGTTGATAATGTTTTGCTTGTTTGTTTTACGGCCAACACTATTCATAAAATACTAATGTACTATATATGTCTTACTGGGACTTATAAAATGACAAGAGAACCAATGGTGATTAAAAAAATCAAAAGGAAACGTTGGAATTGTACATACTATTTAAAAAGTATAACGACTATTTTAAATTTATAATAATACAGAAGGTCTCTTCATCCGTATTTCATTACATTTTACATATGAACTAGAATCAACGAAAAATCAATAGCAATCATTCGAATCAAATTCCGCGCCTATAAAACTAAAGCGATCTCATAAAATTGTTGCCAAATTGGTATGCTCCTTGCCTCCATTGCGACATAAATAATAATAATAAAAGTAAATGCATTTCTGTATGCCCCGTACCACCTTGGAAAATCTTTGAGAGTTCATATGTCGGTAACGGAGGGTTCAATCCTCTGGGATTTGCCTCGAGTGGGGTAGATGAGAGGGCTGTGTAACATGTAAGAAATATATACGCAACGCTATAAAAATGAGATAATTTTATGCACTGTTCGATGTAATGTCTTCGATTGTATATCCGCCCTTTGCGTTATATGTAACAACGTCGGCGAACTTCAATTCAAACGGTATTAGATTATTATTAACAAAATGAGCATATAAAAAAATTATTTTTAACTGAGCAACGTATAGAACTATACGCTCAAAAGATGAGGAGTGAAACACTAGCTCATAACAGAAGAAACAGAACACTGTTCCTTTTTGTCTAGATTTACAAGATTTTAAGTCTTATTACCTTAGTAACTTTACTAGAAACCATTCAACTCGTAATTTTTTCAGATTTCTATTCAGTGGTAGTATTAATAAAAATTTTCTTTTTATATTACATTGTTCCGATATTATTTTACAAACGCTTCGTCCGCTATTTATACTTATACGGCTAACAAAAACAGAATAAATATTTGTTTACATATAAAAAAAATTAAATTGTTGTAACTGTAATAATATAGATTTAAAGGGTCACTTACCTAAATCTTGTCGAAATCTGGATGATCAACCATTTCTTTATCTGTTTTTTTTTATGCTGAAATGGTAAAAAAGTTTATAATTTTAAGACAAATAAAGTGAATAACAAGAAACTGTTTATCAGAAAATTTTGTGCATTTCCCAATTTTTATAAAGATCGGTTTAGGGATTTAAAATTATTTTCGTATAAAACAAACTTGATTATATATAGTACGAGTAAATATTATAAATCCATTATTAAGGCTTCGTACAACACTAAAGAGTTAGACTCAGTACAGACTTAAAAAAGGAATGTACTTAAACTTCTTCTATTAAGTAAATTATTGATCATGATAGAGAAAGAAGGGGATTTTTTATTATAATAACATTATATAGGAGACGAAGGAATAAGCTACACTTTTACTTATGTATCTGCATTATTTATACCTCTTTCGTAAAGTTAACTGTATATAAAATATGATATATATTTAGTTATTACTTGTATTTATTGTGAAGCATATAATATTAGCATATTTATTATATTTAGCACTAATTACCAAATGGTAGTTACACATAAATTTATTATTGAATCTAAATTGATTAATCTTTACCTAAACCTCGAGATCTAATAGTTCATTGATAAATGACTAATAGTATTATAACTTGAGTGGTTTCTAATACATTTGTAATTTTGTTATGAATAATTTTTCTTTAATTGTCTAATAACTTACTTCTTACAATTTATACTTAATAGCCGATTATAATTTCGGAAGCAGGAAGTTGATATGACAGTTAAGTTGTTGTTTTGGTTGAAAAAAAAGAAGTATAGTGTACTATTTTTTTTCCCTTCTGTCGCTATCAACAAAAAGGACTAGAACAAACAGCAAAACTTAAACATGAAGTAAACTACGGGAAAGGGGAGATAAAAAAAACAAGTGTGTACTCGGGGGAGCGCGGGCATACGACCGTTTTTACTAGGTTGCCGTGCAATTGTCGCTTCAGCCACTTGGGACGAGTCGGGAGGGGTGGAGAGGGGATGGCAGTGCGTTGTTTAGTTCAACGCTGCTTAAATATCAACACTGCCGCTTTTTTGTTTTTAATAACCTAACATTGCGTACTTTAGAGCTGTGACATGATCCAAAAAATGAAAACGAACAGTTCGCGTTTCAATGCTGTTTGGGTAAGAGCTGATTCGATAACCGCATATCCAGTTTTTGATGATAAAAAACGTCATGATGAAACCGAAATGTTTCAAGATTAGCTTTTGGTGTCATTATTTATCCGCCGACCCGCACTTGGCTAGAAGAGAGAAATTATCTCTACCTCCCTCCTTGTAATAGTAGATGTTATCATATAAACCTTTTCATTAATTCTAATTTTTTCACGTTGAACACAAATATTTACTCTGGTAAAGTTTATATTCTCTAATATCGAGTTAATATAAACTAATTAATTTAGGTAAAACATAACTAGACAATAACTTTAATTTAATAATCAAATATTTAACAATGCTTCTTAATAAATACGTTTAACTGTTTTAAAAAAATGTATGATTTATGAAATTGTTTTAAAAAAATTTTCAAAATCGGCATGATCCGATAAATTGACGCGAATTTGAACCCCCAATGGATGGTCAAAACATCATTTTAGTATATGTACGTTCAAGCGGACCCAACTCACTAACACACACACTACTGGAGCTTATGTCAAATGAACTTACGTCCCCCGTGGTGAAGTGGTGGGGGACAATTCAAATGGGGCCACAGATAGAGCGGGTTGTAGTTTATTAATATTTTATAAAAATCTTCATACGTACTTATTAAAGTTTAATTTTTAATGACATAAACATTTAATTTTTAAAAAAAAAACAGTTTTTTAACATAAAATGACCTCCATAACTTTTATTTAAATAGTTCAAACAACGCTTTGTCATAGGAAATGTGTTAAAAGTTATTTTAATTGAAGCTTTGTGGAGTTTAAAAATAATTGAAGATTTTGTAGTATTGCAAACAATAATGTAAGAAAAATTCTACAGATAGTTTTATTGTTTTTCTTTATACACAAATTATTTGAATAAACAACAAAACTTTCAAATTCATTGAAGTTTAATATCCATTCTTTATTACAGACATCGCCAGTTGCGGTTTTATACTATCGTATAAAACTATAACTATTTATATAAACTATAACTTTAAACTTATTTAAAGTACTTCGATCTGCTAATGCTACATATAAGTGTTTACAGTTATATTTATAAAGTAAAAAAAAAATTATATTAACTAGACTTAATAGACTCAATGCGAAATAACGGTTCAAAAATCTTTGTCAAATTATCATTTAAAAAGCTCCATAACATTTTAACTAATAACATTTAAGTATGTTTAATAATTTGATAAAATGTTTTGCTAAATCGTATGTTTTTTCATGGCCCAAACATATCGCGCCCCGAACAAATTTAGCCACTTGTCCAAATCATAACGTTGTGATACAAATCACTATTAAAAGAATATAATTTACTTAATATCTACTTGCAATCGCAATGGAGGGTGGATCAGTAGACCGTATCAGGGCTTTAGTTAGTAATTTTCATATACAAACCAATGAGTTTTAATATGTTTTAAGATACATATTTTTTTTATTATTCTACGGGCGACGAGAAGTGCCAGACGTTCTCTCATAGCAACAAGGCGCTGGTTAAGATGGTGTAAATAGCAACACATTTCGTTTGTAGCCATGAGACATACGGTGTTAATTCTCATTACCCTGGTAATTTCACTAGCATACGATACAACACATACAGCACCCTCAAAACCGGAGCACAGAAAGATTTGCACACTACTTTTTGGAGGTAGAAATAGGAGTTGCAATGATACCTATCCAGACGGTCTCCAGCAAGAGAGATCTAATACCAAAAAAGTTATTATTATATTGTTATAAAATCATTAACAAACTTATATTAAACATGCAAAGTTTAAAAAACAAAGAGCTAATAAATGTAATTATGGTAATGTGTCACATTGTAAAGTTTCCCACATCGGGGATGATTATTGAAATGGACAGACTGCAACGTAATTTTGTTCTACTTACTAATCATAGTAAAATGTCGCAACGTAGGGTGCGATCCATTATACACAACGGTACACCACCATACCCCATCGTGGTTACCCCCATGCGTGCGATTACCCGAACAAATTGCACTTGTTTTCGAAACTCTTGCACCTGTTCAAAGAGACCTTTGCGGTTCAGTTTTGGTGCGATGATGTTATTTTTCTTATTGCCCTAGTAATCAATATTAAACTTTATTTAAATGATTTAATTCAATTTCTAGTCTACATACAATGGTAAAATACCTACAGCTGTATTTTAAGTATCAAGTAAACATTTCGGCTCCTCGTTTTCATATATATCCCTTTAGATTTTCAATGTACATAAACTTAAGTGTATAGTTTTTTGTACGAAGACAGAAGCTGTTAAATTGCTAATAAAATTACATCGACAGTTAAATGTATAACTTTATCTGATATGAGATTAGACTGAAATGTGCAAAATACATTGTAGAAGAGGAACAAAGCAAACAGTTAGAGGCATGTAAGTGTACGTGCCACACGCGGGTACTGTCTTGTAATTGTGATCTACTGCTCTCCAGAGACCACCGGCAGTACTGGCTGCACCTAATACCCTACCCCTGGACGCGCTACCGAAAAATTGTTAGCGAAAGACATACGACCTGTTTTTTTAGTGAGATAGATTGCCTCCTTTATATTAGCAATTGATTTACTTACCGCTATCTAATTCAATTATAGTAATTCAAACGTAACAAAAAAATCTATATAAATCGGAAATACGGCACTGGTTTACTTACAGAATGTTGATATATAATAATTAAAGTTCACGAAGACACGTACATTTTTCTGTATATTCTCGTCTCTAACACTCGAAGAGACTCATTTCCTTTTCAATACCGGTCAACAACATAAGCATATTGATAAAACACTTGCGACCAATCAACGTCACAACAGACTCACCCTCGCAATTGAAAAAAAAAGTGTTTGCACTCATAAAGAATGAGTGCAAATCTGTACAAAGATTATTGTTTATGTTGCCATATCGTCCCCGAGTACGGCTATTGTTGCTCCCCTACTTTATTTACAATAAAATGACTGATTTAACATGAATGCAGAAGTTAATTCGGCGCACGACAATAATGATCACTTTAGTTCCCTCGCCTAGTAATCCTCTTTAATCGTTATAATTTTGACAGTATGATAAAAAGGATTACAAAAAGCCTTTTTTTCCACAGATGGGCCATCATGGTATGGAAGGGCTAGACATGCTAGATCCTCTGACCTCGTCATCAATGACAACCTTAGCTCCTATGGGTGAGGCGGCACCGCCTCATCACCAGCTTCACGGATACGGCGCGATGAACCACGTCATGAACCATCATCATCACGCTAGCGGTCTAACTCACGCTCCTACTGCACACTTGGGCCACCCAGCGGCCGCTCTGCATCCTGACACTGATACTGATCCGCGAGAACTAGAAGCATTTGCCGAAAGATTCAAACAAAGACGGATCAAATTAGGTGTAACACAGGCAGACGTCGGCAAAGCTTTGGCTAATCTTAAATTACCGGGAGTCGGTGCTCTTTCGCAAAGCACCATTTGTAGATTTGAAAGTCTTACGTTAAGCCATAATAACATGATCGCTTTGAAACCTATACTTCAGGCATGGCTGGAGGAAGCAGAAGCGCAGGCCAAGAACAAGAGGCGAGATCCAGATGCACCGAGCGTATTGCCCGCCGGCGAGAAGAAACGGAAGAGAACTTCAATAGCAGCACCGGAGAAAAGGAGTCTAGAGGCTTACTTCGCAGTGCAGCCTCGCCCGTCCGGTGAGAAGATCGCAGCTATAGCCGAGAAGCTAGATTTAAAAAAGAACGTTGTTCGTGTATGGTTCTGTAATCAGAGGCAGAAACAGAAGCGGATGAAGTTCGCTGCGCAACACTGACCGGCGGGCGGCGGCGCGGCTCTCCTGTACCCAGGCACCGGGTACGGGTACTGAGCCGCCGGCCGCAACCACCACGGTCTCGACTTCCACCACAAGAGGCCTTCTAACGGCGCTACGGCGCTGGTGGTAACCATTCATGAGCAATAATAGGATCTCGTTTTAATCTTATTCGTTTTTACTCCCTCTCGAATCGATCGCAATTTAGTATTAGTTCATGTATGTTGTATTTATTACCATATGAACCGATTTACGTTTCTCGTATCGAACAACTTTTATACATTCATCATGACACAGGGTATATAATTTGTTATATACATATCATTACGGTAAATAGAAATCGCTTCGGAGTACTTAAAACTTTTAGGTTTTTCTTTCGATGTTTCTGTGCATCGACATTTAACTACATAAAAATCGATATCAGTCAGATTTTTTAAGAGAATGTGCCTTGCAAATATTCAATATTCTGTGTTTAATATTAGTATTTTCAACCTGTGTCGCATGCATAGATGCGAACACTACAGGACTACTACGTCCTTATTAATACATTCATCGCATAAGTACTCGAAAAATTACGTCTGTAAATAGATTAGGACACTAACATGTAATAACTGATAATCGATTACAAATAAAAGGAAAATATATTTTAAGATGTAGAACAATATCTTCTATGGAATGTTTACCCTTTTTGTACGTGTTGTTGAGACCGCATGTTACTTTGCCTAATCTATGAACAGGTATTTCTTTAATAATATTTATGACTAAATTTGTTACATTCCTTGTTTTTAATTTTTGAAAGTGTACAAAATAAACGTAAGTGTATTATTTCTTGCATAAGTTGTAGATAGCCGCTCTAGTATTAATGTTCTTATTTTATTTGTTTTCGTTTATCTCTTCGAGAACTATTCTTCATAATTCACAAAAAAGCACAATTTAAGACTTAAGTAAGGACTTATTAGCGACATTTAGCCAAAATAGTGTTTAAAAACATTGTAAATAATTTACATTTCTAATTACTAGTTATTAGACGACTTATAGTTACTAAATTGAACAGAATTAATACAACATTGGATTTTTTATGCCATACCTATAAAAACTTTTTAAAGTCAAAATCATAATCTCAAGTTATAATTTACATAATCAGTAGTAGCATTACTTACACAATATCAATATCATTCGGGTTGGGTAAATTTCTAAAACGCGAAAAAGTTCATTATTAATTGAAATTAGGAAAATAACTGAGCCTAAAAGAAATAATAAAATTGCGAATTATAAATAATGTTTATAAAATATAAGTTTTGTATATATAGAACACAAGTAAGTTAAGTAACGAAACGTGCAATTTAGAATTCGGTTAATAATTATAACTAAACGCTAGGAATTTATTGACTAATGAAAAAAAGATTCATACCAAAAAAAAAATCTATTAAAATCTAGTCACTGCTTCTATTACTTGTTTTTATATTTTAAGTCTTTTTAATACTTTGCTTAAATTTATGAAGAAGTAATAAACTGCATAATGTTGTATTTCAATAATATTTTTATTTATTTCCTGTGCATCTGAACGGAGCATTTATTAGACGTTTTTCTTTTGAAACGCACATAATTCCGCTAATATTGTAATACAAATGTAGATAATACAAACTTCATTAAAAAGTAAATATAAGACAAACATTTTTTTAATCTGTGGTCATGTTTTGTCAGAGTAATTTTTTGTGGCAACGATTTATAAGATTAATATCGTTTAATAGAACAACAATACTGGGTACAGATTAATGAAACATTGTAATATGTTGCAAATATAAAAACAATAGATCTCTTAATTTTCCTACTTCTGGTATTCGTGGTCTTATCTTTAGAATATATCACATAAAAATTCTTTAACATCACTCTGGTTAATGGTTTCATACATAGGAATCGTTGCAAAAGCTGTTGCCTTACATGGGACCTCACATGACCTTTTCAAATCCGATTAATGAATGTCTTTGATAACTGTCCCCGATATTTTTAAGTATTTTAATAATTATTTAAAGAAATACTCGAGATGAATATTATTTTAAAGGTTACTTAAAGAAATTTATCCAACGGCATAAGACGCTTAGCGTTTCCGTTAAATTTGAATTTATTTTTAGTGAGAAACATGTTTTCCACGCTATCTAGAGACTAAGAAATAGTCTCACTTTAATACCCTAAAGAAATTTAAAAAAGTTCGAATAATTTCCGCCAATACTCGATTTTGGTAACACTGCCACGATATAAATAAAAAATTAAATAATACAAAGCCGCTAAATGAATATTGTACTTAATATTTATATCAAGAATGTCTCTAATCAGTCTAATCTTTATAATAATAAAAAATCATTTTTGTACTGTTTCATAAATTGAGAACTACATGAACTTTACAATGTATTTGTACAAATGAATATTTTCAATAGCACTTACCAAACTTTTTATTATAAAGTAGCCAAAATAAGACGTTTCCTTTCAACAAACTTCAGCCCACACAATCATCGTAGAAAT
>DWLS01004889.1:0-13356 GCA_018246255.1 Pachliopta kotzebuea | reverse complement strand
CTGACGGCGAGCTGGGTAAGTACACGCACGCACACGTATTATCGGTGAACCTTGTGCCGCGGGCTCCCGAACCCGTATTTGTTCGGCACAAGGCATATCACTTACAATTAGGTGAAGATTGCTCGTCTGGTTGCTTATCGCTTAAAAAAATATTTAAGACATTTTTTCAATCTTTCTCTTTGACAAGCTCCGAGACTTTAAGTGACTGTCAACCTTCGCCTGGAATTAAAGCGATCGCAATTACATATGAATTCCTTATAAATATATTTAGCTACTTTCGTTGTTATGAGCCGGTATCACTTACTATTAGGTGAACACATTGCTCGATACGATACCTCGTCGAATAAGAAGAAATGTAATGAAACCTCATGAATGTTCAATTGCTTGTATCAATTAGTCTAGACAAATTGCCTTGACACATAAAGTAGGCACGACTCTCATTTAATATAGAGAATAAAGCTTGTAAACCTTATTACGTTGCACACCGACCTTATTATAATCCCACTACTGGGACTCTGGGTTCTAATTTATTAATTGAAGTACAAATTCAATTCATTAATAAAGTAAAAAGGGAGATATGTCACGAAAGATATCCGTGAAAGATGACGGTTACGGATGAGTTTATTTACTTATGAAAATTCGTAATTATATATCAATTCCTTCATAATACTTAACTTTAAGTTTCGTTTAGAAAATTTGTACAAGAGATGAATTGTATTTAACTTGTATTACTCTTTTAGTTTACCACTATCAAAATTATCATCTTGCAGCTATATACTCTTTTACTAAGGGTGTAAGGGGTCCCACACAAAACCTTACGGAAGCCAAGCTAACCTCACCTGCTCGTTGTGCATCCTGGTAATCAATAAACGAGGCCCTGGCTCCCCACCAACTTGTATTGGGCCAGCGTGGTGGGATATGACTCTAATCCTCCCACTATTGTTTGCGACCTATGTTCAGCAGGAGACGTCTATCAACTAATGAAGAAATACACTTTTCCTTAGCCCAAAGTTGCTCGTAGTTCTTATAATATAGATTCACTGCTTATTTATTGTCAATCAGTTTTGGCGGATTTTAATGATTAAAAATACTATATAAGAAGTAGTGATAGCCTAGTGGTTTGAACGCCGTCCTTTCACTCCGAAGGTATCAGGTTCGAATCATTCAATCAGTTAGCATAACACCACCTAATATCATGTCTTTTAAGCCATGTATCAAATCGTGTGGCAAAAAAAAAGAAATTTTATATAAACACTAGTAAATACACAGTTATGTGCACGTAACCTCGGAATTGTAAGAACTCTGTTATAGATCTTTTAAACCTTTACCTTTAACCGAGTGTTTATATCTTTTTCCTTGTGAATGTTTAAGTGGAATCTGTGGCAATTACAGTTATATTTTTCATTCTTGACGCGGAAGGGGCATTATCGAAATAAGGTCGAAAGGTCTACTGCGATAGCCGGTTGAAATTCTACATATCTTTTCCGTGATTTCAGCATTCATATAGTACTTGATATTAATGTATCATATACATATAGGTGGCAGGTCTCTGTTACCGGAGACTGCTAGGTAAGTACCATCACAGCTCCTGTTTCTGACGCCTGTGTTTTTGTTTGATTGGTGCTGTATGCTTGTAAAATTACTGGGTTAACGAGACTTGACATTACGTCTCAAGACGACAAGCGCAATGTGGTGCTGTGTATACCATCTTAACCAGCGCTATCCGGTTAATATCTGTAGAAGTCTACGCCTCATAGAATATATATTTTTTAAATTTTAACATTAGCAAGTATGTTTAAACTTTATTTTGTTATTATAAAAATATTAAAGAATGTAATTTTATACATTTTTATTTAAATAATTGTCGGATGAATGATTAGAAGCATCTATGTAGATTATATTTAAGACAATCAAAGAAAAATGTACCGAAAAATTGCTTAACTATTTTGTAACTAATCAAAAATGAGTACATTTTATTATTATATAATGACAGCCGGATAACGCCCCACTGCTGGGCATATGCCTTTCTCAATGATATGTAAGTTAGGTTGGTTTGGGTTCCGTAAGATGTTAGGTGGAACCCCTCATACCACTAATTGTTACATAATAATACTATTACACAATTTTAAGTAAGAATTAAACATATTCTTATTAAACAGTTTCAATATATTTTAATTCCTTGTATTTGTGAATGCTATGTTTATATTCTAACACTCATATACTTAGTTTCTTTTCATAATATCATTGTGTGTATAATGTGATAGTGTATCATTGATTGTAGATTTAATAAACAATTTTTATAATATTAATAATTTATTATCCATAATTCTCCGTTGTATATTAATACTTTAATTGTAAAATACATTATTGTGTATAACAGACAAAAAGTAAAAGATTGTTAGTATCTTTTGTAACACTAAATGGTTTTTAGTCAAGGGACAGTTCACTTCCCGGTAAAGCTTTGAAGAATGTATTGATTGTTTTCATTATATCGGCTACGATGGCTTTCATTACTGGTGGTCCAACTTCCATGATGATTTCGTTGCCGCTGTTGGCGATGACGTCACGCGCTGCACTAGCTGGAAACAACAGTACAAAAATTCAATGTATAATACAAAAATAAAAATTCGATTATTGATTCTGTTAATTGCGATATTTATATCATTATAAGCTAGTTTATGTCAACTTTCGGACTAGGCCTCCCCCAGAACCGGGGGATTTAGGTTGTCTCCTACGCTGGCCCAATCCGGGTTAGTGGAAGGCCAGAGCTTCGGTTGTTGAGTAGAGTGCACCACGAACAGATGATGTTGGCTTGGGTCCCTTTAGTTGTTATATGGGCCCCTTTACACCCATTGCTTTATCTATTTAAATATAACAAGAGCGGAAAACTTAACAGTTGTGGGGAGAGAGGAAAGGTAATAAATATGCAAACGCTAAAAATATGTAGAAACTAAAATTTTAGGACAATATAACTTTTGTAGGTAAAATAAAATTAAGAGTACTTTTTAAATTATACAGGCAGATAGTGATGCATATGTAACACAGCCTTAATAACGCCGTCAAGGTAATGCAAAAAAATTGTAGATTCAATGTAAGTCAGTGATTAATGCTAATTATATTTTAGTGTTACTATTGTCTGTTCTTGCTAGCCCTTATTCAGAAATTTTTATTATTCTTGTATATAAACCCTTAACGTTCTTATAAATTTGTAGATTCTATAATTTTTTTAATTTATCACCGCCTTACTGAAATAGTAGTAATGAAAAATGGTCCAGACACAAATGCCTCAAAACAGTGTCCTATAAAAAGTCAGTATAGTTGTCTTTGATAGCTTTCTCGTTTATCATTTTTTGTGACAGCCGTATTGGAGAAAATAATAAACGAAATTTGAGAAATTAAATATTTCTACTGTAAGAAATGATTGTGTACCAACCTAAGACCTCGTTTCCGTTGAACAGATTTTCAAACACCACTTCTGAATTATCCTTCAGTTCGTAGGTATAATCATATGACTTAACATTCCACTTGTCGCCTTGTTCTAAATTAACGTCCAAAGAGATTTCGAATTTCCCTGAAAACAAAATATATTCTGAAAAGCCGGTTTTTGATTTTCTCTAATTTACTTCCTCATGTAACCTTTTTTTATTGGCCGATCCTAAATTGACCATTAAAAGAGAATTAAAAATTAATCCGCATATTATCACTTCTTTCTCTCTATGAAAATACTGTAACTTTAAATTACACAGTATTTATGCTAAACATAAGTAATTATTATACAGTATTATGCTTAATACTTTTAAGTTAACAGCTTACCCAATAAAAAGGATTAGAATCATTATATTTGTTATAGTTAAGAAGAAGAAGTAACGAGGAAAAGAGAAGTCATCTTCATCAATAATTTGTAGAAGCTTTTTAAGTAGGAGTTTCTCCTAATAATAACGTACTATCAATATTATTATTCGTAACTTATTCATAAACCGATAGAAGTCCACTGCTGGATATAGGCTTCACTCAACAATGGGTGGGATTTTGGCTGTCTCCCACTACACTGACCCAATGTGGAAGGGAGCCACAGCCTCGTTTATTAATTATAAGATGTACCACGAGCAGGAGAGGTTGGCTCAGGTTCCGTGAGATGTTTTGTGGGATTCCTTACACCACCCATATTATTATTACATAATAATATAAGTTAGAATAAAAGATATTCTTATTAAATACCTTCAATATGTTTTAACTCCTAGCAATATGAAATCAGCACTATAATTAAATAAGTAATAGAGATTGATCCTCCACGACTAAAAAAGCCAATCCATTTTAAATGTTAATTCATATAGAAATTTTATTAATAAGAATGTTATAAATTAACCTTTAATATTATTAAATTAAATAATAAGAGCGAAGGTGAACGGCTTCTTTTTAAAGATTACTTGAAATGCACAGTAGATAAAAATAATTTGAGACATTTAGTTATTAGTGAAATACAATTAAGTTAATCAATTCTCAAGAGATGAAATTAATTATTTTTTTATACTACTAAGGTAGCAAACAGGTATACAGTCTGCCTGATGGTAAACAGTAACCATAGCCTGCAGTACCAGAGGTACCACTGGCGCGTTGCTGACCCTGAAAGAACCTTATCATGCCCTTTATTATAATTCCCTATATATATTATATTAAAAATATTATATATATACCCTATATTTATTATAATGAAAAAACAGGTTGAAAAACTAGTGATACCGTCACGCACTTATTACTTACTTAGCTTAACATGGAGAGGGCCGTTGCCTTCGATGGGCAGAATAAGCAGCTTCCCTTTCATCTCGTATGTGCTGTCTAAGTCAACTGTGCACGAAAGTTTCATCAACAGCTTTTCTTTCGGTTTATCCCGCCTGTAATCAAAATTTATTTATTGATGAAGAAGACTTTAGGTGATGAAAAATAGTCTGTTTTTTTATTATCATAACTTAAAAAAATATTTAATTCATGTGAGAGTACTTTTAAAATCAATGAAACAAGCAGATTGTTTATTGCAAACTTTACTCCTGTCCATGGAAATGAGGTGTTTGTATATTTATACAACATACAAATAAAGGCTATATGCTGTTTTGTTTATTAAATCGTATTTTGTGGAATACTTTACAAGAGACTTATCTCTAGCAGTGGACATCCATCGGGTGAAATGATGATTTGTCCCGGGTCTGTAATTGTTGGGTCATTAAAAATTTTCTCAACTCAAGTCAACTGTGGATCGAACCTATGACTGATACACCCAGCATCATATTTCGCGCATCGCCTCCAGAGAGATCAAGTCTCGTTGCCCCAGTAATGTCACTAGCATAGAGCGCCTTTCAAATCGGAACACAGTAATGTTTACACATCACCGTTTGCTGGCTGCAATAGGTGCTGCGGTGGTACCTACTTAAATGGTCTCGGACAACAAAAACTTACCACAAGTAGTAAGATTGTTTTTAGAGGATATTAAGAATACTGGCATAATACTATTGACCTCAATATTCTAAAAATGATCAGAAAATTTTGACTGCACTTATAAATACTAATTGAAGCCAGTAATTACATTAACTAAATCTGAAATCCTAGTCTGATTTTATGTACTGGATTTTTTATATTATTTATGGCTTGCAGTACAGTAAATTAAAAAAAAACGAAAATGTTAGCAAATATTTAAAAAATGAGATTTTCTTAAATATATGTATATATACTATAATCATAACTCAATTTGAAATGGTAGTTATTTAGCGATTTAAATATTTTGAGCCGTTTTATTTCAATCATGATAATTTTTTTCGTACTAGCAATTTCAGATCTAGAGCCAACTTTGGTATTAAATTCTTAACTCGCCTGAAACATGCTCAAGTTTTATCTAAGGTTGTAAAGAAATAAATTACATAGAAATTAGGAAATTTATGTCAAAATAAGTAATAAATTTTAATAGCAATGTAAAATAAATTTTAGTTTTGCGGAATTAAAGTAAAAGGAACTTTGTTATATACTATATACAGAGTTAGTTTTAAGTAATATACTAAATATTTGTATGAAATACTCACTTCATCTTTTTGACAATGCAATTTTTGAGTCCCTTAACATTGACGTCGGTCAAAATAAGTTTCAAGCTCGGTGAACTGGCGTCTATCTTACCGATCGTTAGAGGTTCTAAACTCTTGACGCCGTATTCTGGCAACCCCAATGCAAAGACGGGGATGACTGCTTGAGAAGATTCTTTGATACATTTCGAGTCGTCCGATTTACATTTCTTGATTAACGGAACTGTTGAAAGAGATTTTTGTTTTGTATAATTAAAGTATCTTCAGTTATAGTTACATTGTTTACTATAATGTTATCTTTTATAACGAGCTATGGTTTTTTTTTATTTATTATTTTTTAATACACTGCTTATAAAACATAGCGATCTTAACTCTAATAGAGTTTTTTCCAACAAATAGTGTGGAGGAGGAAAAGAATGCTCTGTATTGGTATAACGAGTGTACGTAATTTAGTAATATGATAAACGAATTATAAATAATATAACAAACAAACACATTTAAATAATAATATAATGAAATAATATATTTTGCTAAGTTTGATTGTAATTTCTCATTATATCAAGTGATAACGAGGCCAATCATGATAAGGCTTGCACGCACAGAATACTCTATAAGAACTCTGTTATAGCCGTAGATTCGCAATAAGATGATGGCAGCTAGCCAAGCGAGTTCAAAAAACTTTACAACCACCTAAACTTCATGTATAGACACCTTGGAATTGAACCAGAGACAACAGCTGATTAAATCATGTCGTTAAGTAAATTAAGAGTTTTGATTATTGATTTTAGCAGAAATCAAGCAAATAAATTATTGCGAGGTTTGAAGTTCTATGCATTTTTATCAAGTCTTCTTGTTTATATGAAATCTATTAGAATTTTATTTATTTACGTAAATAGTTTATATTTTTTTTTAAATTCTGAATATTAACCAAAAATTACTTAAGAACTATAAATCATTGTAAAATAATACTTAATCTTTGATAAAAAGAACCGAGTTTAATCAAAGGTCTCGTACTACTACGAATGTACAATTTGGTGCATTTAAATGGTATATGAAAATTAAAAAAAATAAGATAATTTTTTATATTAATATCCAAAAAAATTGATTTTTTAATAATATAAATTCTTATTTATATATTCATATGAAAAAAGTTATGTTAAAAAAATAGATATTTTTACCTGGTTCAATGTAAGATGTGCAGAAAACTGCTAAGAGCAAACCAATAGAAATACTTTTTTCAAACATTATGCAAAATTAAAAAAAATCTTAGTTATGAGTCGACTGCTTAGGTGTGCCTGTATTGATGCTCTGGGCGCTGATTCAAACAATCCTTATTTATATATATGCCTCAAAGTGCCCGGCTAAATGAATAACTTGCTTGACAACATCAAAATAATCATTCCCAAGTTTCTTAAAAAAATCTCTCATTCGTTCGACAAAAACTCCTATACGATAAACATGCTGTATACACATGATATATTATTGCTACATTTTAAAAAAGTTAATAGCGGTATATATCGTTGATGATTCTGACAAGTGCTGTTTATCAATAGACAAGTACAAAATTGAAAAATCTAAAATTGATGAGTTTCGTTTTAGTCAATCAGTATTATATACATATCCATTTTCATATTAAGATTTTGGTGTCTTCGCGGACTTAAGGGTCTTCCTCAGGACTTTGATTACACTTGCTTACTTTAAAACATCTTTAACTCTGTCAACACGGACTATCTTTCTTCACGCCGAAAGATACTTCTTCCGTTTTCCGATTATGCTTTCAAAACCCTGTAGTTTGTCCTTAATTCTTTTTCTCTTAAAAATTTATTCTCCAGAATTCATCGACCAGAATCCATGTGTTCCGAAAACCAAACATTCCCAGCAACTTAAAGTGGGTCTTATCTTGGATTCCTCCGTCGACCATTATACATCCGTGTAGTAGAACAATAGAGTGCAGCGGATTGTGATATTGCCACTTAGTATACCATGGACTGGTTGAGGTTCTTCTATACTTCTCATGGATGTATTATTCATGGATATTGAGTTCCTCCGCCATGACAAGATGGGTATCATCTATATCTGCATATAACAATGAAAGCTAAATGATATCTATACATAATACCATCACTCATCATTATAATATGGTGCCATCTTCAACTAACGTTTGGTGGTAAGGTACAAAAAATTATTCAGGTCTTCTAGCTTTTCTTTTTAATTGATAGTCTCCACTCTTTTATGTCATCAAAGCATTTGCTCCGCCGTCTATCAGCAACCCGTTTTCAGGGAAATTTACCCTTCAGAATCAACCTTGGGAAATCATGAAGGATCTTCTATAAAGTCGACGAAGCATCGTAACGAGCAAGGCGTTCACCTGATGGTAAGTGATACACTTGCTCATAACATAGTGGCGCAGATTGAGATGGTTTACACTGCACCATATTGCCTTCGTCGCCTTGAGATATTCGGTGTTAAGTCTCGTTACTCCAGTAATTTCACTTGCTTACCTTCAAACCGGAACACAGTTATGTTTGCATAGTACTGCACAGTGCGTGTGACCAAAGTATTCAACGTAATACCGGTATTCACAGATCTAAATACCCGTATTTTGGTATTTACCGTATAATTTTCAAATTGCCTTCATCACATAAACGTTCAATAGTTACCAGCTAAATACTTCGTTTCGTTAAAGCTCCTTATTTCAATGCTTCTTTCTCTAAATTCAGCTGACGGTTATCTCATATATCAATAAAGGTAGTTTCATTTAGCATTAATACATTTTAACAAGTCTAAGCACTGGGTCTCAGACATTTCTAATTTGAACTTATAATAAAAAAATCCTTCTGACCTATGAGATTTACTCAAATCCAAATCAGTTGAAAAAAACGCCAATTAAATTATTAAATAGTTCTAATAATAAACCAGACTGTATAATTACATTCATATTATTTTGATGATCCATTGTTTATATAACTATTTTAACCTAAAAAAACCTCAGTTTGTCTTTATTTTTACACAATTCATAATACCGGTATTGAGATATTAAAAATTTAAACCGGAACGCAATCCTACCAAATAGTGCTTATCACCTTCATATGCAAGGTATTAAGTCTTGTTACCTAAGTAATTTAATATGCTATATGGTGTATCAAAAACAGTAGACGGAACACTACTGCTTGTAGAAAAAGTGTTGTCAGGTATTATATAAAAAAAGAAATGGTTATAATAAAATAACTTTTAATAATTTAACTAACAAAGTTACTGTTACTGTATTATTTCGATGATGTATATAAAGTTATCAAAAAAGAACGGTTACACAGAAAATAATTTTTATAATAATCAATTGGTTTCCTCCATACACAGATTTTACGTAGATCATCATCATCTCAACTAATAAAAGTCCAGTGATAGTAGTCTATAATGTATTCCGTAAACTACGATCTGTTTGAACTAAGATTTTATTACTTTTAAATTATGTGTTATTGTTTATCGATTATTAAAAATCGATTTAAATCTAAATCAATATATTATCTGTGCACAGAAGTTATTTCACTCGGTAATTTGAAAACAACGAAATATATAAATAATGCAATAAATTTAGTTTTGAGAACGGTAGTGAGAGCTTCCTGGTAAACAAATTCTGTTGCTAATAGGAAATGTTTGTTATTTAAATGTTTTGATTATCTCGAATGTTCTATATCAATACATTAAACATACCTTGACATTCAAACGATATCCATAATATAAAATTGTGCACAGTTTATAATATCGGATATGTACTGAAGATTAAAGTAAATACTTATTATGTTATCAAAATAAAAATGACCTTGGAGTTTAGCAGAGGTGATGATTGGTTAAAATAATCGTTCATATAAACTTTATATTTAAGTAGAACTTTAAACAAATGTTCGCTAATATATTTATTTGTACGCTTCATCACGTGGTGAAATAACATTGCTTGAATTTTAAGAAAGAATTACTTAACATCATCTAATATCCTTATCAACTGGATAACGCCCACTGCTGGTCATAGACCATTCTTAAGGATCTCTTAACAAAGTTATATAAAGTTGATAGGTTTTATTATTTACCTTAAAATATTTATTTTTGGAGCGTCCGGTCGGATGTGTGCTTCCATACATTTCTTGTGATCTTCAGCAGGGACCAGGTCTGCCTATGAATTGGTCATTGCAAGTGTGGTCTTCTATTTATAATATATCTATTATAACAGCTATCTGGTCTTCAAGCCGTGTTTCCTATCGCTTTTAATCTGCTATGCCAAGTTAGTATTTTTTAATGTTCTATAGTTTTTTTATCGACGAACCAACGTGCAGAGTAATAGCAATACGTTGACCTGATGGTAAGTGATACGCTTGTCCATACCGTAACAATATAATATAATACATGTTATTTCCTACTAATATCTTCCCTTTCTTGGCGTGCGTCCGTGCAGAATGAGATGTCACTATGCTAACTTAATTAAAAGACGCATCTATTTATGATATGATTATTCTTATATTAAACATTTTATTGTGATAAAACCTTTAGTTGCGAAAGGGCAACTACAAGAACTAAATGAACCGATGGGCTTGAGTTATATCATACATCTAATTGTCTATTATATTCGTCATCGTATATGCTATATATGTATAAGTATAAATATAGCTGCGGCAACGTTATGAATTTATTAATTTTATATATGTTTTTTAGTTGCGGACGCAACGAGGAACTACTAGTTAGACTATAAAAGAGAAATAAAAGATGTTGTTTATGAGGTTGAAATTTATTAAGTGTAAATTAAGTGATTAATCGTAGAATAATTTACACGGTAAGCGTAAAAGATGTTTCAATTTAACTTATATGATGAATTACTTCTCTTTGAGTATTCTCGTGTATGCGGGTCGTGAAGATCTTAACTCATCAATTTTCTCCTGGCGATATACCAGAGACCATAGTAGATAGAGGAGTAGTTTTTGTTAAACATATTACAGGAGTTTTCTTTTTTATTAAAATTGGTAACAAATATTTTTAAAAGATGTTAGGCTATGGATTTTGTTTATATAAGTATTAAAGGGGGTGTAAGGAGTCACACACAGCAAATCACGGGACCCAAGCCATCCTCACCAACTCGTGGTGCACCCTGCTAATCAACAAACGGGGTTCTTGCTCCCCACCAATCCGCATTGGGCCAACGTGTTGGGGGATGGCCCAAATTCCCTTATTATCGGGGGAGTCTTATGTCCAGCAGATTTCTTCCATTTAAAACCATACAAATTATTCACATTAAACCTTTTCCTGAACAACGGACGATTTCTTTACTTAAGTGTTATGTAAATTAACATGGTTATTCAATACAAAAAAAGTCAAGTAGACTCAAACCATTAAGAAATGTTTACTTTTGAGCCGCTGTACAAAACAACTTTTTTGACACCGCAGTTAACTAATCAATTCAAATTTTAGTTACAAAAAAAAAACCATCGAGGTCGTTGGCCTACCGCAAAAAAATATTGAACATGTCGATAAAATGATATGTAAAAGAACATGAACAAAAAGGTTCTGCTAACAAAATTAGCGACTGTAAGACAGTAAAAAAAAAGGTTAAACTACCAACTACAGCTTTTGGTTAATTAGGAGAATCTCTAAATTTGTCACACATAGCAATAAAGAAGTCAATTTGCATATAATTATACTTTATACTACTCTGTACACATATAATAATAGCAACATATGAAGGACAAAAGAAGGTTGGATCAGGTAAGGAAAATTCATATGATCACATGTGATTTATGAATAAATTGGTCATATAGAGTTGTAGTACCAACTTAAAGTTTAGACAATATCTTCTTCATCAGTAGATTGACTTCCACAGCTGGACATAGGCGTCTCACAATAGTGGGAGGACTTAAACTGTCTTACACCACACTGGCCCAACGCGAGTTGATGAGGAACCAGAGCCTTTTGTTGATTATTAAGGTGCACCAGTTGAGGTGACACTGGTTCGGGCCCTGTGAAGTGTTGCGTGGGATCCCATACACCTATTAGACAATATATCAATGACTTAAGTATTACTTTAAATTTTTTTAATTTAAATCATTTGAAGTTACTTAATAACTGGTGGTAGTTCTCCGTAGTGGGAGACGTATAGGTAGGTAACACCGCAGCTCCTATTGCAGCCGACATACAATACTGGGTTCCGGTAGGGTGCTGTATGTTAGTGAAATTACTGGGGTAACGAAACATAACATCTTATGTTTTCAGGCGAAGAGTGCAATGTGGTGCTGTATATATCACCTAAACCAGTGCTATGTTGTTATGGACAGACGTATCACTTATCATTAGGCGAACGCCTTGCTCTTCTCATCACCTTGTGAATAATAAAAAAATACTGTGTTTTTATTATTTTCTGATGATGACCGCTCTGACCCGTCTTATGCAATGTATACAGCTATCTAATGCTGGGCACGCGGACGACGAGGCCCCCGGTATATTAGTCTAAACATAAACTAATGTTGCCATTGCCCCTGGAAGAGTAACTATCCGGCTGTGGAATTTCATTTACATTTGCAGACCTATCGTTAGATTCATTTAACGATTATTACATAATCAATTGAAAAAACTTAATTATAATTAAGTTATAAAATACATTGTAAATTAAGTTTTTATCATTGGTTGATACCAATGAAAAGACAAGATTAATATTTAACAGCTTTGGACAGCTTTTCGGGTCCGCTTTAACACAATTACTAAATTCTTTACTATAATAAACAATTTAAATAGTACTTAAAGTTTGTATGAAAGAAATTCAGTATAAAATAATAAAACCAAATTACTAAAATTAACAATCTGTTCTCAAGGCAATCAAAGTTAAAGATTGTTTTTTAATTATTTAAACAAAAACTTTGTTAGTGTCAGTTTACCTTTTGCTTTGTAGGTAGGATATTTTGAAGTTATTTCTTTTATATTAACAATTGCATATTATTATAATATATTCTTCATTATATAATATAGATACTTTTTTTGAGTTCCTTTTCGTATTGTGGGTAAGGGTCTTTCTATTTATTTATGATTCTTTCTTTTCTTTCCCTTTATTCCCTAACTTGTCTATCCTTTCATTTTACATATATATCCTTATTTTTTGTCATCTTTCAGGCATCGCTTCTCAATCCAAATTTCGCCGCATTTTACATTTAATTTATCTCTACTATTTCTATCTTTTATTTAAATTTTCTAATACATTTTTTATTACATTACAATACATTGTCTTCTTGTCTCTTTTACATTATGTTATATTACAATC
>DWLS01004888.1:0-13358 GCA_018246255.1 Pachliopta kotzebuea | reverse complement strand
GGTGTTGCGAGTGTACGCGGTGTGCGAGCCTGGCGGGCGCCCCAACCGGCGGAGGAAGCGGCGCGTGTGGAAAGTGATGAATCGGGTGTGAGAGGAGCCGGCGGCGGCTACCGTGTTGACTGCGACAAAATTAAACCAAATTTACAAATAATATACACGAAGCGAGGGTATTTTTTAAAAAAAATTGTGTTATAAACAAACCATTATTTCATGAAAAGCTAATAATATCTTATTATTTTGTGGTCCATGGAATTAAAAACACACTGTGTATATTATTTATTATATGTCATTTATTTTATTTTACTTTAATGTATATTAAACGATTTCTATAAAAAATCTCATTGTGCGATATAAAAAAAAACTGCTTAAAATAGTAAACATGTCTTCAAAAGAACCAAGTTATTATTTAGTAGGGAATATCAGTTCGTACGGTACTTTAAGGAAAATTTTATTAGCGATGCGCGTGCCGATCTTGTTCCAGTTACTCTGTGCCAATGGCAAAAGTTCCCGATAGAGTAATCTCCAATTTTCATTGGTAACGCGAATTGCTAGATCAGCTGAAACAGTATACATACAGGTTATTAAAGCTTTATTTTGTAAATAGTAGTTTACTTTAATAGTTTAAACGAGGAATAATAGCTAAAATTGATTGACTAAATATTATAAAATAAAAAAAATGTACACAGAGAGAAAAATCAGTCTAATTTGTATTTGCAAATAATTATACGTAAATAAATAAAAATGTAAGTTAAAGATGATTAAGCAGTGTAAAATTGCTTACTTAATTCCTTGCTGCCAGGATTTTCGTTGGTCATTCTGGTAACCATGTTGCCAACGTCAGGTCGCATGTAGAAAGATTTAATTCTTACATAGGTATCACCATCAATTACTTCAGGAGTCCCGTCCAATTTCCAAGTGTAGGTCAAGTCAGCTAAAATGAATTTATTAATTATAACAATTGCGGTTTTATGACGTAATTTACTACTTTTTTTAAAGTACGTATAAAAATTTATCATTTATAAAATAAGTGTAGACTTGTTCTTCATAATTACGGGAGTAAAGCGTCTTGTCTCAAGGTGATATGCACAATGTCGAGCTGTCTAGAACTTTTTAACGAGCGCCACTTTATTACGGGCAAGCGTATCACTTACTATGAAGTTTTGCACGTCTCGTCGAATAAAAAAATATTTATGTATGTATTATGTATTTCTACATAAAAATATTTATATATTATTATAAAACGTTATAAGCTTAATAGTCAACCACTTTCAATATTATAGTGACATATAAGTTAGCAACCGTCTAATTTTGACTTTTACTTTATTTTGGAACTTTTAAACCTTGTAATAATGTAAAGTTGTATTATTGAATTTTTATTATATGCGCCCTAAAATGGAATAAGTTGTAACGAAATGTGCCAACTTTACTTATTATCTCTTATTTACGACTTACAGAAATTTTTTAAGCTATGTAAAAAATGTTTTTTAAAAATCTGAATTTAAAAATTAATAGGTATTTGTTTAAACAATAAGATGAAGTAACTGATCACGACCATTAATACATTAAAACAGAATTCTATAAAACTTTACTCATAGTTGTATTGAATTCTCCTGTAGCGTTAATTCTTAAATCGCTGTAACTTCCTGCTCCGTTGTAGCGACCTTTGCAAAATATTTGTTTAGAAAACATGTCAATTTCCATGTGGAAACTGTCATCCTCTGCGCGAAGCCTATAAACATTAAAAATTTAAAACCTCTTCATAAATAAATATGTGTTACAAATACAAAATATTTTTTTTATTACTGATGAAGTTAGGAATAGTGTACCAACCGTACGTCTTTTACAGTAGAATCTGTAACGCCTTCAAAGTAAGTATCTGTTACAGTCAGTTTTGCAATTATCTGGAAAAATTATGGTTTTATTATGATTAATTTTATTTTATTTAGCAAATTAGAACAAATTTTATAAAATGGGATAAATTTTATTAAATGTGGTTTATTAATCTGAAGGGGACAATAGCATATTAATAAAACAAATTAGAAAAACGCGGAAGTAGGAAATTAACGTTTGTGAGTATTTAATAATTTTCCTGGTTTTGTAAAAATATTAAACGAAGTGCAGTAACCATCAAGGTAATAATTTTTTAATTAGTTGAGCAAAGGTTGAATTGTTTGTCCTTAAACAAATCTAACATTGCCATTCTTCAAACGTATTTATTCATAACTTTTTGTTTCTTTGTATGTATTAGAAGTAGAATTGAGAAATTAAATTGGTATTTAAATTTACAATACTTTATATACAATACAACGATTATAACGCACGCGACTTTCGCATGAAAATTTACTTTTTGCTAACAAAATATTTTCAAAAGTCTAACAAAAAGTATAATTGATACAGAGAGGAAAAACGTTTACCATGTCATAATTTTAAATTACAAATAAGTGAAAATACTGTATTTAAACAGTACTCAAATTACGTCTTCCTTTTAATACATTTTAAAGGCAATCAAAGAAAATGAGAATTCTAGCTTTATTAATCGAAGTAGAAGAGTAAAGGCAGATTTTTATTTTTATAATTTTTTTCTTCATTTACACATTTAATTAAAGTTTACGTTTTTACATTTCAAAAATTAATGGAACAGAATTCACCAAACCTTCATTTTTCAATTGTTATCTTATTTTACACAGTTATAATGAACATATCTGCGACTTTTCTTTCTTTATTAAATCGATTTAAACGGTTTTAACGTTAATTAAACATCATAGTATACTTTATATGAACCCCTTATCTATTTTTCCGCCGTTCCGTTTTGTAGGAATTTTACGAGGACGTATCTACAGTGTAAATCGGAGCATGGTGTATTTATAAAGACTAGTACATGTTTAAATTTCATAGTAATGGAAAGATGTACTATTTGTTAGTAATATAAGGAAAACTTCAGTAAAATAATACTAATAATGTACATGAAAACAAGTTTAAATCAAGATTGTTAAAAAAGTTCACGGGATGCAGAGGGAGTATATTATATTTTTGATATAATATTTGAAGTCTAAGTAACTTATAAGCATAGTAATTAAAGTTATAACGATTGTTTATCAAAAAAAAAAACACATTTACTAATGGTAGGAAATTTAATGTAATAATTATATTCACACGAGAGTCCAATTGTTACTTAATTTAGGGAAACCGTATTCATTTTTTCTTTCGGTTTATCAGATTCTTTATAAAATTTGATGTTATTAATTAAATAATTGTATTGAGTACATAACTATGACAATGATTAAGTAACGGTAATATAGAATGTTATATACATAAAGAAAAATTTGGAAATAGTAATGATATTTCTTATAGGTAAACTTTAACAAGGAATCAAAGGTAATATATATATATTTATACACATATTAGCTATGCTATGCTGTTACATGGAGTAGGTTTAATTCTCTTTCAGTGTCATCTTTAGTACAATTAATAGTGACTGATGTAACCAACAAATTACATGGCCGGAAATGCTTTGTCATAGAGAATAGTTATGTGGATGTTCAAGACTATACATTTCTGTTCTGATTTTTATAATGAAGAAGAATCATTATTGAATTTAAATTTTAACATCTGTTTAAATATGTTTCATGGTGAAATTTACATTGACATTCTATTAAGAAATTTTATTGTACGAATACTTTAAGGACTAGAAAGTAATTATTATATATATACATTGTATTGTTTATTGTAATTTTATTTCATTTAACAAAAAGGTGTCGGTAGCAACAGTAACTAATTCCTTACAAAATGATCATACTAAAAGTTCCGTCCAATTCATAATTAATGTACCTTATAAATTAAGCGAAACTTCCGCCATATGTTTAATATTAAGCAGGGAAAATTTTTTATTATATATACAGTAAATAATATGTAAAAATAAAGGTATTATGAACAGATAATCTGTTCTTTTACGAGTAAGTGCAAGGTGAGTAAATAAAATCGGACCGGTTTGCCTGTATAATGTATACTCATAATGTATTTGACACTGCTAGAACCTTATTTACTCCAAATTCGCATTTTATCTCTTACATTATTATTTACCTGATTATTGCTATATTCCATTTTTACTTGCTTTTCATAGTAAGGATCAATAGGTGGTAGACCAAATTCCTTAATACCGCTTTTCATTGCTGTAAGACCTTTTCGCACAGCTTCTACTAGACAATCAGAGACCTCAGGTGTGTTTCTATTGCATACTGGTATGTGTTTACCTGCAAAGAAAAGGTTACTGTCATTGAAACTCATAGATTTTTTTAATATTTTTTATTTTCACTTCGATGTGATGATATTTATTAACGATAAAATATAGGGTTAAATTAATTCGATGGAAGAGGCAGAGAAATTTACGTTAATAATTTTTTATACAACAAAATGTCGAAGTATGGTTATAAGTAGCCCATAACCATCAGGTCCTCGTCAAGATTTTTATACAGCATTACAAACACTGTGCTTGTCACTTTCAAACAATATGTGTTTTTCGACTTTCATTAGCTACAGTGAAATATAGTAGTGTTTGCACACTACAGGTTTGAGAAGAAGTAAGCGCTGCAGTAACGTGTACGTCATCAGAAGCCGGCAACAAAAATCTATCAGGGTTCATTATAAATCAATAAAGAAAGGTTAATAAAAATTCAAGAAAACACGAAGAGAATAGCAAATTAATTTCTACCTATATGTTAGTTTAACCATGTAACAAAAAGTCAGTAAAAACAAGGAAAATGGTAAGGTTTATGTAAGCGTTGTTGTTTACTTTATCGTTTATTTATGTAATTTTTTATATGCTATTTGTTTTGCGAAATTTATCAGAGTTAAATTGTATCTTACATTACTTCAAAAGATTTAAAATGTATTACAACACGTAACGAAATATTCTCTACGTAACTTTTAGTGAGAATCAAAAAAAAATTTTTGTGTAGATGTTAGTTACGGCAAAGTTATATAAATTAAAAAAAATTGTTAAAGACTATTATAAAATTTTTAAACATAATCGGACCCGTTAAAAATTCTTGATGTTACTATGGAAGATTTACATTATACATGAATTTAATCACACACACTGTTACCACCAAATTGTTTTTCCTTTCTTATTAGACGAATCGACGAGGCTATTGAGACGCTCACGTGATGATAAGTGATTCACTCTCCCATAATAACAGCGTTGGTTAGAATGATATACACAACACCACATTTCGCTCGTCGCCTCGAAATATAATACGTTAAATCTCGTTTCCCCAGTAATTAATTTCATTATCCACAACACCATGTATTGCAGGTTTGCAAACTACCATTTAGGGGTGGTAATTGACGTTACTAACTACCTACCAGTGTCTGGCTACACAGACCTACTTCCAAATATTTAGTTAAATCAATGTAGATAATATCTTCAGAGGTATGACATACAACAATGAAGGAGCATAGAGAAGCTGCGTAATATCTTGCCCCGACTACCGCAGTATTAAACGACAAAAATCTTTAATTTGTGCATGTTGCTCTTGAAGACCCAGACCTGGCAACTTACGGTACTTTACGAAAAGGTCCAAAGTCATCCAAGAGACAACAAAGAAGGCTATGCTTGGAGTTTCTCTGCGCGATTGGCCGTTTACTGACTCAGACTAACGGATTTCTAGACTTTAGTGGTAATGAATAGGACCCGTAGTATATTGTATTTGAAGATTCTTCAAAAGATCTACTGACGACATGGTGAAGGTCGAGAAAAACCGCTGGTTGCAGCAAGCGCAGGACCGTATGGCTTGGAGTTCTTTGATGAAGACTTATGTTTAGCAGTGAACGTTTATTGGCTGATACTTATGTTTTGAATGTTCAAAGGTTAAAACAAGGTTATGTAATTGATGAGTCTAATTTAATTAAAAGACGATACACGCGAATTTAAAAATTTTATTTCTAGTTTAAAATACAAATTACTAAACAGTAATATTATTAGCTTCATTGCTGATTTGCCCCATATGACATTTACATGACCTCTTAATATTTTTATGTTTATGATCTTTATAGATAAAACAAGGTAATGATTTCTAAATTACCATTAATTTTGTTGTCTAATTGTTTATTCCTAATACTCATGATGTTATTTAAACAGTAAAGAATTATTGTTTTTTTAGTAACGGAGATAAAAGAATATTATGTAGCTTTATGTATTATTTTATTTTGTATACTTATCAATTTTGTTTTTTAATATTACTTCTTTATCTATAAAAAGGAAAAAGAATATGCGTGACATTGTTTGCCTTGTAACCTTCGATTTAATAATTAATCATTCAAGAATAAAATAATTGCTTAGGATTCTGACGTTAAG
The DNA here is from genome assembly GCA_018246255.1 of Pachliopta kotzebuea. Taxonomy (NCBI): domain Eukaryota; kingdom Metazoa; phylum Arthropoda; class Insecta; order Lepidoptera; family Papilionidae; genus Pachliopta; species Pachliopta kotzebuea. The sequence continues at coordinate 7,006 of DWLS01004888.1, read as the reverse complement.
AAATATATTTAAAAAATAATAGTCCTGTATACTAATAAAAATAATTAAATGATGTGTAACCAGAAGATGCTATTTATTCTACTTTTATATAACGTTTTCAGTTTTGATTATGTATATTTTATACTAGTTAATTTTAAGCATGAATGTTTTGTGTCTATTGCAGTTGGTGTGTTTAAATAAATAAATAATTAAAAAGAACCTGTAGTATTATTTTCATGTAGATTGTTAACAAATATCTTTACATACGCTTTTTAAGTCATAAATGTCAATAAATAAATTTTATGTCAATTTAACATGCAGTGTAATAAAAAAAACCTACTCACCTAAATCAATCGCTCCATAAGAATTTTTTATAACCGCTATTAACAAACATAAATCAAAAATATTTGATTTAAACATTTTACGTATACTTTGAAATATTGTGAATAATTTAAATTTGGTTATTTTTGTCGAGAACGTAGACAACCAATGCAACACAGTTTCCTGAGTGAATTGCAAGAGAATTCGCTCAAGCCAGCAAAGTGGTGTGCGCCCACGAATCCGAGATTGCATAAACACACGCCGCTTTCAATGTCGTCTACTGGTTATATCGTATACTTATGTCCATTAACTTAACCATTTTAAATATATAAACAATCTTTTTTTTGTGACCTCATATTATGTGTTGTTTTAATAATTTCCTATCATACAATTATAAATACATTTTGTTACTAAGCATTACTTAATTTTATGTTTTTATTATACGTATACAAACCTTGGTTATTTTTTGTTAAAAATTTTGTGTGTTCAGTTTTTATGTAAGAAAACTACTTGTTATATTCAATCTTAGACAATAAAACAACAGTTTTTATAGCGTTTCATCGTTAAATATTTGAATGTAATTAACTCATTGGTAAGCTTTGCAAGAGTGATTAAAAATTAAGCATCCGTTATACTCGTACCTGTTATATTAGCACGCCTTGTGTGTTACTAATTATATCTGTTGAGTGGATAAAGATTATTATATAAGTCACATGGTACTGCCATGTGACTTATATACTAAATATGTATCGTCCATTATCTATCTTAATTTAATTTATGAAATTGAACAAGTTAATTTTTAAAACTATTTAAACATACGGCGAGTTATTTATGTTTACTTTTTTATTTTATTCTTTAGTCATGAAATAGCAAATGTCATGGATTTTGGCCATCTTTATGCATTGGTAATTGTAACGGTCTAAATGTCCACAATACGTACTATTTTAATTAAAATGAATAATTACATTTTTGTTAAAAAAAAAGGTGTAACTTTGGACTTATAAAACAAAGCGAGCAAAACACCAGGACACCAACATGATAACAAGTGATGGTTGCCTGCAAAAATTTGAATAGAAAACTTTCGTTACAAACTTTCCTTATTACATAAAAAAAAATGTTCGTGCTATTAATATAACCAATATGGTACACCGACAGATTGTTACTCAGTAGTCGGTGTTTATCAGCTGATGATAATGATGTTGATCTATCATATGAAACTAACAGACAACCTTCGGCATTATTTTATTAATATTCAAATTAGAAAAAAAAATAGTCATTAATAAGTTAGTATGAATAATTATACAAATTGATGAAAAAGGAAACTTTATTAGTGTTGATACAAAACAATTGATTAATTAATTGTAAAAACTAATGATTTGTTTAGGTTTCTATATTACCTTCAAGAATAGATTTATAAAATTCTAAAATCTTTAATATTATAGGGACAACCCTCCTACCCCCCATGGCTTCGTCGACTCACAGTTAATACGGCCGGAATCGTAAAAGAGCGTTCGCGATCTAGTATATATTTGGCACATATCCGTCTTTTTGACTCCTTTATAAGTTATTTATTCTTAGTCTTTGTACTTATGTCCACCCTTCCCCTTCTGGGCTGTCACAACGTGTTTCACTACCGCCTTGGTTTTTTCTTTCGGGTGATGCTAATGCGCGAGGCCACTAGTACCACGGTTAAAAGCTTCATAAGATCCAAGGTTCGCGGATCTGAACTTTGCGAGCTAATTAAACGATAATATAAAGAGAAAAAGAGTAAGCTGAGAGTATTGGATGAAGGAAGGGCTAAAGAGACGGGCAGAAATACAAGATGTAAGAGAAATGGAGAAATAAATGAATAAATGCATGCATATGTAAACAATATCCTAATCTAATTTTGCACACTTAGCACGACTTTCGGTAGCGAGAAGTATACGTCGTCTGAGGAGGGCCCGGGCCCGCCCTCTGGCCACTATTGCCTGTGACCTCGTTGGATCTTCCAGTGTGTGTGTGTTTTTGCTTTTTATATCACAAAGAACATAATTGAAACTTTACTTGATAGATGACTCTGTATTTAATAATAAAATTATCAACATTTATATTGAACGCCTGCAAAAATTTATTAGCAATTGTTAAATGCTTAGGAATATTTATAGAAATAATACTTAAAATACGAGAGTTATACCTGTATATTCAATAAAAAACTCTCCACTCATATTATACTTCAACCAAAAAGATATCTAAAAGAGGTTTTCAGAAAAATGTAATTTTTTTTTAATTCTCGCTGGTAAGACAACTTTTTCATTGAAAAAAATTTTTAACTATGGTATTAAATACATGTCTTTAAATGGTAGAGTTAAGTTGTAGCAGCGCTTCTTTTATTTTCTTAGTTTTTAACATTATCTAACAGTCCCAGTCAGCTACAAAAACAAGGAAAATATAGTTATAGTTTTATAAACAAATATTTAAAGGAGCATTTATCATGTTTTACGTAAATATATACGATTAAATTTCAGACGAACGTAACATGAATCGTATGATAAGCCAAGAAGCATGCAGGTAATGCATTGCTTTTTGTAATATCTTTGTGTAATATCTTATATAGCTATGTGACAATAATTGATGATCATTCAAACACGTTATTCATCAATTGTACCATATGACCTATAACAAAATATAGTTATGTTGCATAACATTTTTATCTTTGTCTCACTGCCTTTTTAAATGCATTCGTGAATGTAATAATACAAATGATATTACTTTTTCTTGTTCGGGGGTTTTGTTTGGGGTGACGGTTCAGAAGGTGTTTATATTTTTACGTCTAATAGTCTTCCGGCTGGGGATAACGATAATAATGATTACGTTGTTAATACTATTCGTATAACTTAAACTCGGGAGAACAACAAAGATATCTCAAATTTAAATAATAAAAGAATACTATTAGATTGACGTCTATCTTATGTCCACTTCGTGTAGTCTATTTGCTACATACAAGTGAGCGCATTAAATACACATAACAATTATTACAGTTACTCCATTGGAGCATACAAGTTCTATGTACACGTATTTTCATTAGACCGGCTGTTAGCCATCATTAGATAGACATAACGGTACCCTAGAAGATTAATGAGGCTTACAACCTATGCCTTTAAATCAAATCACACTTGTGTTCGTCATACCACATTCTTATTTGACGTTCTGAAAATTTTGATCGCCATGTTATGCTTTTCATTTAAAATGTTTATTGATAATTGATTTGCGACTTTGTGTTTTGATAAAAAGAAATTTAAATATTTTAATCACAAAATTTTAAAACCTTTTGCTGCTAAACAAAATAGTTTTGTTAAATTTGTACCTTATTCTAATTTTCGATATGATAGTCAATTTATAATTTCTATAGTATTAACCAAATTTCATTGCGATAATTAGTACGCAGACTTTCTAAAACAAATTTAAGAAATTATGATAAAGAGAAAAAAGGTTTATGAAACTGTCAAATGCTTTCACATTTATAACTTGAAATTACAAAATATTTGCAAACTGCGAAATTACTTATTATAAATCTAAATATATAGTAACATCTCTAATTATAGATGGGGTAGAATCTAAAAAAACAAAAATATGAACGTTATTTTTGTATGGTAAAGCATAATAAGCTACATACATATTTTATTAGAAAATACTTGAGAGTTGCATTTGCATAAAATAATGACGCGCAAATTTTTATATAATAAGATTAAATCAGACCTAATTTTGTAATTTAATAGTGTTTGAAAAGAACAACTTTTGAATCTTTTAGTTGTTTGTGCTTAGATGTCTGCATTCTAAGCTGTCGATCGCATATTCTACATGGAACAAGGTATCTATAAAAAGTTTATTTGAATAGGACATCGCCCTGCTCGATTTTTACCACAGCGGGAACTTTAGTATTTCGTACTTGTTATTGAGTATGTTCGTCTAATTATAACGTAGTTAATTATACAATCTTTTCAATGTAAAATTTCATAATTCAATTTAATTATAAATTAAATAGCATAAATTTTTTTAGGAAATCTATGTAAATCCGTTTTATATCCCTAATATATAATCCCTATTTCAGCGTGAACTTGTAAATAAAAAATAAGTAATGTTTATTGTTTTTTTATATACATTGAACTACAAAAAAATTATTTATTTAAATTTTAATTGATTTTACAGAATTACCATTGATAAAACATTTAAGAAAAAATCTCTTACGTAATGGATGCGAGTTTGTATAGAGCACTAAACGTTACCCTTGCGTCTTGTAAAAATTAATGATTCTCTTTATTTACTAAGGTCATTTACCTTATGTTGCTTTGTGGTTGCGCATTCAGTATGACTCCGATTACGGTACTTTATCAATCACATTCGTATCTCAGTGTGACCGCAACTACCCAATAAAATTCACTACGACATAAAACCGCAGGGGATAAGACCAAGAAAAAACTACAAGTTAAAGGAAAAATAAAAAAGAATTCGGAAGAAATGGAAGAACTTAGGTTCAATTAAAAGTTAATGTAGATGTAACCTTTATTCTGATGCTCTGAAATAACAATATTTGAAACCATGAAAATCGACAAAGAATAATATAAAATAGAAAATTTGAAAGCTGTTGTTGCAATATGCCGCCCATATCCTTTGTGTAAGCTCTGGGGAATAAAGAGATAAGGGTGAATGATGAAATCTAGAATCCAACTAAATCGATAAATCAGACGGGTCATATATAACCACCTTTATTCTAAACAAGGTACAAAAAAGATAATTCTTAGAAGTCATTAGATTTAGGAACGCGTGACATTTTTTATTGACCTTATTGGCATTAAAGCGTATGCCTGTGTAGTAGGTTGTCCTTTATATTGGACAAATAAAATTAACTTTATAGCAGCAAGTAGTGCGTCTCTAATAAAATATTTTAACTAAACAAAAAATTAACCAGTACATATCGAATATATAAAATGTTTAATTTGACTATCAAATAAACATTTTGTATTCTGTAACATAAAAATCTTATCTTTCAATTAGTGAATTTCTTTTTAGTTTATACAAATTCGATAAAATGATCTGCTAAAAGATCGACGATCTATGGTACCAGATATTTTATATTCATATTTATTGGCAAATCTAAAAAACTGTAATTGTTCTTTATTTGTCTAAACATTAGTATAAATAGTTGAATTTTTATGTTAATGATCTTTAATATCAAAGTATAGGCAAACAAAAACTTTTACACAACAATAGAACGTGTTGACGTAAGCACTTCATATTATATGTAATAGAATAATAAGTAAAAGTATGTAAATACCGAAAAATTCAACAAAATCCTTCTAATAATAATTGTATTTTATTATTACGCTGTTTGTCTGTATATGTTACAAAAATTAAACAATATTAGTTAATTAATAATCGATCAGTTTTAATATTCGCCTTGATGATACAAAAATTATTAAAAACATCTTAAAATCCTATGTATATTTTTTATTTTATATATTATTTCATTCGATTAAGAGGAATCGCTTCCTAATCGCTTATCAATTTTTTGTACTTGCCCGTTTTGAAATTTAATCCTTTAATGCATGCAATATAGAAAAACCCAAACATGTTTATGGTCACATTTTTAACGCATCAATTATGAGGTCCCTAAAAAAATTATCCCTTTTTTTATTGTTCTATAGAATATTGATTTTTAATAAGCGTTAACGGTTTAAATCGATTAAGTTTATGTATAAATTATAATTACAACAAATATAAATAAACTACGTTTGTGTTCTTACGATGGCTCACCGTTTTAAGAATTCTTCTAGACTTTAAAATCAATTAGTAATTCGCTGCTCATCCTCAAGTAGGATCGTAGGTAAGGCCATTATAATTAAAAAAATATATTATTATTTATGCAATATATCAATGGAAAGATAAGGACAGGTCATCTTGTAACTTTTGAAGGTTAAGATGAAGTTTTTTTTTGGTTTTGTTGATTTAGGTATGTATTACATTTAATTGCGTTCACAATGCACCTGCTAACCGGTTACTTTGTCATACGAAGGGCCCAGATTTGACTCCGGGGCCACTTGTTACTGTAAGAAAGTTGGTATAGTTCATTCAAATCGTCTGTATAGTTACCATTCTCATACTGTAAATCTTCTACCATAAAAGCACTGCTGTGTACCAAATGACAACTTTAAGAGCCTCGGTATTCTGGGTACACTTACTCAACTATTTACGGCCTCGTTGTATATGTAAGGAAAAAGACAGTGATTCTACGATTCTTTTATATAGAGGTTTTTATTCCATTTGCTCTTAACAATTTACGATGAACAACATGTAAAATAATTAATAATGGTAAGGATAATAAAATACATAAAAGTGTTATAAAGTAGCATGTAGCAATAGGCAAAGCCGTCAATAATAATAAGACGTTGTTTATTAAACTTGTAGCGCTCCTTTTGATTTTTTAAAATGCTTAACTTGTGGACAACTTTAAAGCAAAAAAAATGTTTTTAATATACCTAAACGGATATTATTGTTTACCAAATGTACACAATCGCTTCAAAATATTTTGGTAAGTTGCATTAGTATTTATTTCATTATTTTGCTAATTTAATTTTTTTTTAAATTTTTTAATGATAGCTGCTAGACCTGATTGCCCTCTTAAAAACCATTGGGGGAAACTTCTTATAGGGAAGTCGTGACAGATGTT
>DWLS01004887.1:0-13362 GCA_018246255.1 Pachliopta kotzebuea | reverse complement strand
CACGATCCCACCTGGTGTTAAGTGAAGATGTGGTCGATGATGGTAAAGCGCATTAACCTAGCAAATGCCTATTCACTGTTTTCTTGAAGACGCCCACATCATAATTGGACGGGAACACTGACACCGGCAAGTTGTTCCATTCCTTAGCTGTCCTAAGTCTCTCCACCTTTCTCTTCCTACTTATATCTCTGTCCATCTCTTCTTCCTTTCCCTAATCCTCTTCCCCCGGCTTTCTCCTCTCCCTTATATTTGTCTAATATTTCACCTTGCGGATTCCGAATCCGCGTGTCCTGTGTTTGACAAAGCCCTCACGGCCATAATAGTGGCCTAGGGCACCAACATCGTTCGGAAAAAAAATCGCGCGTATGCTATATTAACACATTAATAGCCATCAGTCATATGTGTCTGACTCTAAGGAGTCCTACATGAGACATATCAGACATATGTCTAAGGTACGTGATTTGGTAGGCCACATCAATCGCAAATGTCCGAGGCAAACGATACATTTGCATTGTGTTTCGAAAGTTATCCTAGGCCTATCAGGAACATTACCTGAAAATTTCTTGGCTTACTACAAACAGTAAAAAGTTTTAAAATAGGGTCATGTTAGTCATACATATGTGACATAAAAAATAGTGTTTTTCAGGGTATTTTGCATAAAAAAAGTTGTGTGGTACATTAAGTTTCCTTGATACATTTTTAACTAAATTATCTAATAAAGTTTCCATGGCTCATGTGAAAAATTTTCTGATATTATCGAAGCGATTAACGTGTTGATATTTAAGCTTCAAAATTATTACAGCATTTTTTCTTAATTTATTGATACAAATAAATCAAAACACCTACAACACTTTTTTTTTCATTAGCCGAGATGAGTAGAACGTACAATCTATGACCAATTAGAATGATATACACTCCAGCAGTGGTCGTCTTGATATAAAATATGTTAAGTCTCGTTACTCCGGTAATTTAGTGGTTACTGAGCTTTCGAACCAGAACACAGTAATATCTATATACTATTGCTTTAGGGAAGGAATGGGCCCACACCATAAGTAGGAAGAGTCCTACCACCATAACCATAAAATGATGTAGTGGTACTTAATATAATGTCCTGGACTTATTTGTGTACAAATTTATTAAACTTTTTCATCATCATCATCATCAGCCGATTGACATTCACTCCCTACTGGACATAGGTCTCCGCCAATAATGGTGGGATTTGCGTCATCTCCCTCCCCGCAGCACAGGTTTGGTTTGAAATTTAGTTTTTGCATTACCAATATTATACAATTTATCATTTATATTGAAAGTAGATAATAATTATATCTGTAGTTTAAACAAATAACTTGACAGAAATAAAAACATGTTCAATAATAACTCTTGAATGATAATGGAGATTAATTATACTTTACCAGAGTACCTAAGTAAGTTATGTGTTTGCTTTAAAATTGCAATTAGTCACATGATCACAGAGCAGAACATGTTGCGTGGCCGTAAATATAATTATTAGCATCCGTTCTCAGTTCTACTAATGTCGATGGATTCAATCGCAGAGCGATCTTCGGCATGCCACCTCGTTTGCGGAGACCAGTTTTTGTCCTAGTGTACCATTATAGTCGGAAGCTGCGCACGGCAAACTTGGCTGTACCTGGCTTTAGTATGTTTTCTAATCCTAATGTTGTCAAGACTTAGAAATTTTTCTTTCATTCATTATCTGTGTTATTAGGAATAATATATTTCCTGCCCTCTGTTACCGGATAACGCCGGATAAAGACGCTGTTTTGTGAAATTATTGTGGTAATAAGACTTAATATATATCTCAAAGCATCGTGTACAATGTGGTGTTGGTTTATCATATTAATAAACACGTTATATGTATGTATATATATGAATAAGCGTGTCACTTACCAATAAATGAATTTTCTTGTAATTGAATAAAAAATATCCTCTGGACCTCCAGGTCTACCTTATTTGAGATAAAGCGCGGCTCTGGGTCCATCGCAGGTACTAGGATATTGAGAGCTTGAGATACCAATTAGCTCCAAGAGTCTTTCACACCTGTCTAAACAAATTAGTATGGAATTCTAATGCCTGGTAAAGGTGCGAATGAGGTCCAGCTCGCCTATCCACGTCCGCTCCTGAATGTATAAGTAGGACTTCCTCAAAGTTCTCCACGCCGCACATTCTGATGATGTGCTGGAAGATAGACTGAAGATCTAGGTATTTTCCCTGAAAAGAAATTGTAAAATGCTTTAGGCTTATGACGGAGATAATTTTTTTTATTACTTTTTCCTGTTATGTGGAGGCGGGATCTTTATTTTGTCTAATATTTTCCTTTTCTTTTTACTTCTTCATTTTTATGTACATTATCATCTTTTATGCCTTCTTGTCGTTCGTACCGTATTTTATTTACATTTCTGTTCTTCCTTCATGTATCACCTTTCAGACTTCAGTCACCGCTTTCCAATATCTCATATTCTATTTTATATCGATCATTTCTGTTTTACACCAACTTCGCGTTATTCATTTTTACTCATTTATTTTCTGTCATATTCTTATTTCTCTTTAATTACGTTATTCCTATTTATTTTTCTTTATGGTTTCCTCTATAACTTTTCTGCTATAATTTAAAAATATACGGCGATTTCCGCCTTCACTCATCAGAGAAGTTAATAATGTTGACGAGGGGCTGAGCGGCGAGGCGTTTAATTGTCAAGCATATTGCCACAATTAAAATGTTCGTTTCGCTCAAAGGAGGTTCGCTCAGACATGAGATCATTGCTGATCGTATGAGTTCGCTGTTTTCTATTCTATATTTGTACAATGGATAATTATTCGTTATTATACTTCAACGGTATCGTAAGCACGGTAAGATTATTTTAGTTTGTGTTTATGAAAATTGCTCACCTTCTGGTCATTATAAATATATTTACTATGTCCTAATATTACTTTCAATACTATCAGTTTCAATGGTTTAATAAACAAGGATTTAAAACTCACTATTTAACCTAGTAGTGTTATCGGATATCATCTAGGTAGGACCACCACAGCACCTATTACAGCCGACGAATAGTAATGTGTAAACATTACTGTGATCCGGTTTGAAGGGTGTTGTATGCTAGTGGAATTACTGGGATAACGAGGCTTAACACCTTTTTCTAAGGCGACGAGCGCAATGTAGTGCTGTATATATCACATATATCAGGGTCACGTTGTTATAGGCAAGCATGTTACTTACCATCTGATGAACGCCTTGCTCGCCTCGTATAATAAGAAACCTATTTATTACATCACTTCGAAATGTATTAAACAGAATCTTTTTGATTTCAGTTACTTATAATTTTTATTATAAAGCAATTTTTTTAATATAATACAAATTAAATACGACGACAATGCTGATGTTTTGATTTCTCTCGTACATTGCACTCTTAGTATTCTATTTATAATGCTCGTGGTCACTGCCTTCCGCACGTGAAGATATATTTCGCTCATTCATGTACTGACCTCGTAATATAAATTTATTAATATTGTCACGACATAAAAAAAACTTGGCGTGCTTTAACCAGTTTTATCGTACGAGAAATGTGTGCCGTGCACAGGATATGATAGTCCGTTTGTAAATTACTCAGAGACCTATCTATAGGCCAACCAACAACTAAGCGCTGTTCAGTTATTAAGTCAAAGTAATATAAGTATAGAGATAAGCAAAAAATGTATTATTTTTTTTTTTTTCAATCATTATGTTATAAAAAATTCAAGTGTAATCTATTATTTTAGCATCTTATTATTTTTAATAGTAGCGCCATCTCGTTTGTCACAGAGTTTTAGTTTATAAAAGTTCTCCTACTTGACACTAGATGGCGATGTATAACTTTAAAATATGATAATGGCTACGAAATTATTATTAGTGGAATAAAAAAAAAACTATTTATGTAATGACTAAAAAAAATCGTTAAAAAAAAATACAATTAGTAATATTTTATTACACAATTAAAAGAACATCCGTGCAAGTAACTGTTTTGAATTAATATATAACGAACTAGATTTAATTTGTATAAGTCATTTTAGACCCATTGACGCAGTAACTTTGAAATACATATAACCTCTACATTTTTTTATTTAGATTAAGTCAAGTATGAACAAAACAGTTCCGTATCTAAGTAGGAGTTCAATAGTTGAATAATTTATTAAATAATATCGAAAAGAGTTACTTATTTCTCGTATATCACGCACCTACTGGAACTTATACTTGCACCTTTAACTAGTACAACCCAAAATGCGTGAAGTGCTTACCTTGGTATAAGTTCGGAACAATACCGCCAAGAACCAGTTGATTGGGTTCATGACCGGCGCGTTCGACTCCCGCGTAAGGCCGGACCTTTGGGCTGTGATTTACGTTTGTATACCGGACGAATATTGACCATGTGAAGAAAGCTCGTAACAAACACGATTTCTTTAAGTATTTTCTGATTAAATATGGTTAAAGTTAAATCTATGTAAATTATTATCAGCGCCAAGTAAAATGTTGAGATTTTAAAAATATTTTAATTTTTTATTAATAATTTTTTGTAACGTTGCAATGGTATCTTTACAAAACTTTCTAACAAAAACACAATATCCAGTTTCTCTAATTTGTTTTTAAGTAAAAATAGCAAAAACACTTTCTTTTACTGATTTGTGTCAAAGTGAATTGAGATAGTTCTTGTACATTATTTTTGTGCAACCGTTACAGTACAGCTAGTTTTTTTATTGTTTGAAAATGCTTTTCAATAGGGTTTGTGAGTCACAACAGCAACGTTCAAAATGCAATGAAAGTAGATGGAGCGAAAGTAGTATAGCTGGATTTTAACAAGTGTAAGCTCGCGGTTATTTCTGAAAGTCAACTCGTAAGTACAATACTAACTAAAATATTCTTTGTTGGTAACACAGCAAGTGAATTTGCGCATGTGTTACAATATACATCCTGAATGTAAACGATAATTTACTCTATATTCTTACTGCTTAAAGTACATAGTATTTTGTATGAAATAAAATATTCTGTCTTTGCCTCCTGGCACAGTAGCAAAGCTTGGTTCCGTGGCCACATGTTGTAGTTTGGATGGTTGTAGGGTTTTTTGAACTCGCCTTACTAGCTACCGCCCTCGCATTGTAAATCTGCGCCATTACTGAATTGCTATGTTTCGACTGTCAATTTGTGAAAGTCATTTATTTTACACGAGCTCCCTTTATCATTTACGACCTCATTATTTAAAATCATATTGTTATTGGGGACAAGTGTTAGCTCAAATGTAGATAAAAATAATTACCTATTTCCTACCAAAATAATATTCAATAAACATTCAGCAGTACTTGTAGGGACTGTAGCTTACAATGACTTCATTAACATTAGGTACATATTTGGAATGGACTATTTCTGATATATATCATTAAACAACAATTTTTAAGCGGTATAACCATATTGTTCTGTAAATGTGGATACGGTTTACAAATTTACATGTAATATATTTTTTCATTTAAATAACAAACATCTTTTTGGAGTAAACTGATACTCAGGTTCGGATAAAATGATTTACGAGACTAAGTTTTAGAAGCAGATATTTCTTTCATAATATGCACAATACTTTAAAGTATATTATTAAGCCGTTAACATAACACGCAATGTACGCACGTTAACACTAATACTTAAATGAAACCGAGAAATCAAAGCAGAGGACTGTAGAGATATTTTTGTTATGTACAGTCGATTTTATTCTTTGTGTTATAAGAATGTTTTATGTGGTAAATATATAAAATATTTGAAAGTATTTTAAAACTCGGTGTCTACTACTAGTATTTAAAAAAAATATGGAGTCGTTATATAGAGTTTTACAAGTATTGCGGCCGAAGATATCCGAAGTCAAGCGACGATACACGAAGTATTTCAATATGGCGGCGCGAGCTCGCCTCCCGCTTGTCAACAAAGTTATTCGAAAAGGCTCCGGCTAGTGTAGCGGCCGCGGCGCGTTTTTGCGTGAAAATTCGTTCGTTTGAATCATAAGTTAAATTCTTTTATTAAAAATTTATATAAAAACGGACTGTCAGTGTACTTGTGTTTTGTGTGAAATACTGTGAAAGTGTTCAAATTGTTTGTGAACTTTACGAAAAGTAGTTTATTTATTGTACACAGAAGTACTACGATGGAATATTGTTGCATATAAGCTCACGTATATGTATGTTGACATATATTGTATATGAATCGTACAGATTTCTAATATGGATCTTGGTATCAAATTTGACTCTTCAAGTTTTATTATATACGTAACTAAATAAATACATAAAAACATTATAAAAACAATAAGTATTTTAAGCTAAACAAAAATATGTTATTCAAGCCATTATCGAAAATATTTTACTTACAAACACTACGATACCTTTGCTTTATTCATTCAAGTTATCAACAAACAATTAATATCTATTTCCAGTTTTACTTTAAGTTGCTCGGCGAGGTCCGCTATTCATTGGCGCGACTTCAAAGCTTCACTAAAAAAGCTAGAGTTTATAGTAACCAAAAGTCCGATATTATAATATTTCTAAGAAAAGAATAATTAAATAATTCAAAAATATTTTTCAGGCTTAAAAAGCTTAGGCAATTTTAAGGCAATTTCATTCAGAGCATGTTCTTGAATGAATCGTATAAAAACTTACGCATACAATTATTAACGTAGTAATTCACATTACAATACAAAGGTATGTTAAATGAGTTATTATGAAGTTGTATGCATTATCATCATTAATTAATTATATATTTTTTCAGTATTAATGATTAGGGAATAAACACGATATCAATTCTTGCCATAATGCAACAAATAATTCTCTATTTTAAATAAGCTTAAATAACACATATAGACATAGTAGGATACATTACATGGAAATTAAGATAAGTTTATCTAGTACATTATCCACATAAATTATCTTACAAATTACTTACATGGTGAACGTATGTGTAATAGTGTGATGTTTTACGCTTACCTAATTATATGAGAAAAGCTCATAAGTTTACGTAACTACATTTAAACATATAGAGGTCCATTGATAAACATAGGCTTCTGCAATAGGAAGAGCTTGAAATGTTTTCGATACTTGATACAAGGAAATACAAATAGTGATAATGTTCATCATCTGTCATTTCCTGCCATTATTTTTTTATTAGATCTTGTGGTACTTTTGGGGAAAAATTCTAACTCTTCTCTTACAGTGATTTATTATTTATGAACCATAAATGATATATAACGAAGACTAAATGTTAACATATATATCTGTATCTAAAAAGTGTTTTTTAAAATTTGAAATTTGAATTTAGTCGTTTGATAAATCCGTATCTGCCCAACTGTCAGTTCCGGACTTTAATCATCCAAGCTCAAAGCTGGTCTGGTACAAGTCTCAGGAAGCGTTTAAAGATTAATCGGTTACGCTGCAGTTAAAGTGATTTAATTATTTTCTTTCGTGATGAAGAAACCTTATAAATAGCTCATACGACTTACTTTGAGATTGGCTTTACATAGAAATTAAGGTTATATGTTAGTTAAACAACTTACCGATGTATAGCGCTGAAACTTAACAACAAATGTGATATGTTGTTAAGATTATAATTATTTCATTTTGTATATGAACCTACATTGATTTACCTTAAAATAGATTCTAAAAAGTGAATTTAATGCCTATAGGCATCCTCTTCCAGTCAACTCAGGAAGTGGAGAGATGCTAGTTGTAGGTGAGGAAGAACATTAAACTTAAACAAAAAAGATAAAATAACAGTCATGTACTGTTAATAGCTTATACATACCATCTGCAAATAAATCGTCATAATACATTTACATATAAATATTCATAAATACATACATACATTCATAAAGAGAAACTAGTCTTAAGAGTTCAGATGGTATTCTTTCACTAATCTCCTAAAAATTTCTTATATTCATATATATTAAACCGCGTTAGTGTTATCATTGATGTTACATAAATATAAAAAGCTGTGGCTCAAACTGTCCTGTTGTATCCACCCACTCGTTTCCACCAACTTTCTAACTGAATTCATGGGTGTTTGTTATTTAAAATGTTTGTACTCCCATGAGTCAGTGATTCGAGTCCCATCGTGAGCTGGCTCACATTCCTGGGCTGACCGACGCCGCAGCGACAAACCGGACCTAGTTGCGACTCCATCGGGCCCTTTCAAAAAAAAAAACCGACAACTCTACCTTGTCTTTCATAACGGTTAAAATAACATGCTATTCTTTCACTGCTGTCGTTTATTTCATGTGAATTGAGTAATAGGCTTTTTTATCGTATCTATTTGTAGTTTATCAATACTAGTTAATATCGATTTCACGTTATCGGATTGTTTTCGTTTCGGTTACCTCTTTCTGCTCATTTCTATGTTTACAAAGCTTTCAAATCTCACGGGAGGGTTGGCATGTCCCATTTCGCTTTGTGAGTAGTTTCCGGTGGCGGAGGGTCGTTGTTTTTTGTTCACCATCTGCCGCCGTGCAGGTGACGCCTCACATATAAAGCAGGTGATTCGAATTCACCTTACTGCCTACTGTTAATTTTTTTTTTAACCGTAGATTGTAAAATTTAATACATACGTTTTGATTGTTTTAATCCAATTATAGTGTAGTAAAGATTATTCAATGTATTTTAATTGAAAATAATTTTAAACATTCTTCCCAAAAAATTATGATTCAAAGAGATTTTTATAGGCAGTATCGGTACTTGGTAATTAATGATATTTTAAAAATATATAAATAATTTATAATTTTTTATTTAGTCTCTTAAGGTTATATAACAAGATATTAACAAATACGGCAACATATATAAAACTTATGCTCTCTCCGTAGGTCATAATGAATGCTATAAAACTATAAATGCCTAACAACTTATATACGACGACAGTTCTGTATAAAATCATCAACAATGATAAACTGATATTTATTTGATTAATTCATAATATACCTTAAAATATAATAAACGTTAGATAAGGTATAATTTTAAAGTTATCTTGAAGGATTTCTCAATTACTTAGCGATTTGGGAATATACCACTAGAAACGGCTATTAATAATGATGATACATTAAAACTTATAGGTATTAAATTTTAACGGGAATAAGGAATTCACAAAACGCATATTTACATGTATTGCAACAGAATATGTTGAGATGATGTTCCTTATCATCTATTCGGTTTTCCTGTTTGTTCCTCCTAACGATCAATTTTCATTTATTATTGTATTTTATTGAATACTTGTAAAATTAACAAAAGGATAGAGCGACACTGTGTCTCATTATATCTGTTTTAAGAAATATTGGAAGAGATATGCAAAAAATGTAGGTGCATAGTTAATGTTTGGTTATATTATTAGTTTACTATTAGTACGATGAAACATCTTTTTTCGAGTAAGTTCAAAGCGTTAGTAATCGATTGAGAAATCCGTGTGCGTTTAACTTGTAAGTTATTGTCTATTGTCTCTATTTCATGGCTCATTTAAGTTCTGTGCTCGTAATTTCGCTCTAGTAAAAGACGTTTAGTTACATTTGTAACAATGTTAACATCGTCTATTAAAATTTTTATTTTATCTATTTGTAAATAACACAAAATTAATTTCTAAATGCCATCAGTGGAGAAAGGTAAAATAAATAGCTTGAAATATTTTATACAAACATGAAATAGGTTTGCATGTATCCTTACACAGTAGTTAAGTTTTGTAGTGATAACAAAAGGTCAGTGTATCATATGTCCTTAGGTTCTATTCTCAGACCGGGACGTCATTTTGTGTGTGGTCTTCTCTGAAGAATTCATCACATGTAGACATAAAACGGGAATAGGAAGATGCAAATTCTTTAACCCTCTCTAATTTTCCATCTCTCATAAGTTCTCTGGAATTTGTTTTATAAAAAGCAGTATGAAAAGATTTTATTTTATTTCATTGATGTTATCAACAACAAAATTATAATTTTTAATAAAATGTCGATAGATATGGACAGAGCGACCAACGCCGGGGAAACAGACCGGAAATTGGGTTATCTCAATGTCAGTTAAATTGATACGTTTCCTTTTAATATTTACAAACTAATTACTGCTACAACAGTATTGGCCCTTTCTGTAAATGTGATTTGCAATACTAAATATTATCTTTTTGATGATTATTTGCTTTTGGAGAAAAAGTCGATTTAACATTTTATGAGACTTGAATCAGAAGCTTTAATTTTTTTTTATTAAGGCTGTGAGTAGGAAAGGCACTTTATTAAATATAAACCAAGCATGCAATGGATTTAACGATAAAAGCAAGTATTATATTTTTTATGTTGGAATTAATGGCTCTTGGCACAAGTATGAATGTAAGGTATTGAACCCTTAAGTGACTCATTCGATTTCTCTTCTCAAACATCGCAAGCTAATAATCGGTCCACTAATTTTGCCTCGAAGTTTATACCGAGAAGTAATACTATCGGCACCATAGTTAGGGAGCTTGCTTTTTGTGGTCCGTTTACACGAAGCCTATTTAGCAAATTTCTTGATCATTAAACAATCGTACTATTAAATAATAAAATATTTATTAATTAGTAATTTTATAACGTAATTAAGTAAAAGGTTTTATATTACCATATATGAAACACATTTGTTCTTTTTTAACATATGATTCATTTCACTTTACCGTTGATTATAATGTACTTGCCTTCAGTACAATGATATTAAATAACGAAAAACAATGAATTTAAAAACGATTAATTATTGATACTGATATAATTTAGTACAGAACCTAGATTGAATAATCAACAATCAACTTTACCGTAGATTAAGTACTGACTCACTGTCTGCGCGAGCGCTTGTGAAATATCGCGCGATTTCTGAACAATTGCTCATGCGCCCACGGTTGCTACATCTGCGGCTTATGAAAGAGAAATATCATGATATTGACCTTACAATGTTCCGTTTGATTATTTTTATAGTCGGTAAGATAATACCTTCAAATGCTGATCGTGACCTTGCAGGAGAACGTATTGGGACTATGTGGGCCTGAGCACTGCGCCTGCGCCTGCGCCTTGTCACGACTTGAGATTATACTATTGCAGTATATAAAGTATGTTGTATATAATATTTAGCTTTGAATAGACATTGTCTAACAGTTGTGCTGGATCACATTTGAATTGGTCTAATAACTACATTTAGCATTCACGGGTCGTTAGCTTGTAGCAAACAAACGTAGCGTGATGTAATTATTATCATCATCTCACAAATTATGCCTATATTTCATTTCTACGTGTACTTTATTATATAACGATGTTGATGGTTTAGAAGTCAGTAATTTTGGTTTATTATTACATTCTTATTCTTGAATATTACCCTAAATTTTTTTTGGGTAATATTATAACAAAACAGACAATATTCTTTCAGTCTCTTTATCCAATAATTTCATTAGCTCTTGTTGCTGTTTGATACACTGTAATATAAATTAGGTGTTATACTATTTCTAATAAAATAACACGCTACTGTATTTGCCTTCTGTAATACTTTTAACATAAACCTGACAAATACGACAAATGTCTATTGTCTGCAAATAATGTGTCAATTATATCTAGTAGTAAGTCGTTTGCATTTCTGCCGTCAAGCAATAGTGTTGGATAGAGCCTTGTAACAGTAAGCACCATTGACAGCTAGCTTTGCAATATTGTAAAACAAAAAGGTCAGCCTTTTGTAAGGTTTTAAATAATGAGAAAAAATAGAAAGTTGATTCAAGGGAAATCTTCTAATCGAACTTTTTATTAACCTCTTAGGCAATGTAACATCAGTTAAATTTATTTATTAGCCATAAACATTTCAAGAGAAAATTCTCAGTGCAAAAAATGTAATATAATAATAGTATTTATTAATGATGAGAGTGTATACAGTTTTAATTTACTTTAGATTTGATATTATTGTAATTTCTATTTCATTTGATTACAATCATATTCTACTCTTTTTAAATCGTAAGTAGTGAAGACCATGTGTCATAACATGAGAAGCTTAGCAAATGTTATTATTGACTACATAAACAATTTTCTCAAAAATAGTATATTTTTACATGCAGGTCCCTAAAAGTTAATATCTGCATTGTCTTGATTTTTATAGTTTCGTGGAAATTCGTTTCGTTCTTTAGCAAAATTTTTTGATGTTAGATATTCATATAAATTTTTGTAGCTTATCGTTTTTCTGTACGTAGATATGTATTTAAATGGTTAAAAGGCATTGTTGTAATCGCAATTCACATATAATTGTCGTAAAGCTCTTTTGAGGTTGGGACAAGTCATGACATAGTAGGTCCACTAAGAACTCTTGATATCTTACGACAAATAATACAATATGCGTGAACACTTTTTATTACGTAGGATATACCGCGTAACAGTGGCCTTAAATGTACATTTTTATATTGCGAGTCTGTATTGTCAGTAAAGATTTTTTTTAAATACAATAATTTATCAAGAACGAAATCTAAGCAGGACTACTAGTCTAAAGTTGGACTTGCTGAGTAGTATTATTATTTCTTTATAATGTTACATTACTTCTTTATAATGTTACGTTACTTTACATACATATAAAGTGAGATATTATGTATTTATTTATATGTATACTCTAAGGGAATATATTCATGTTTACGTTTGCGACCCACGTCTGGCGCCGCTCTCGACTTTAATCTAAAGAACAATGCATTCAATGATAAGAGTAGACACACACACACCAACAACCTTATATTACATTTGTTTACGATACAAGGAAAATTATTGTTACAATATTTTGAACACTCATTTTATGTACACTTAAATTTAATCTACTGAGATATGCATGAATAAAAAAAATTATTCATCAAGTGTCGCTAGTGGTATCTCCTATTGCAACCACAAACATAAGCAAAAATATAACTGTGATCCGGATTGAAGAGCAAGCTAGTGAAATTACTGGGATAAGTACATTTAACAACTTAAGTCTCAAAGCGACGAGTGCAATGTAGTGCTTTGTATATCATCTTAACAACCGCAAATTTGTTATGAACAAGCGTATCACTTGCCATCAGGTCAGCGTCTTGTTAATCTCTTAGAAAGAAAATTGTGGGTTTATATTTATTAGATAACAATCAACTAAATAATTCTATTGAAACTTTTTTGTAAAGAATGTGAAAGTTATTCATGGTTTATGTAAAGATACAACAAGGTTTAACTTGTTCGGTGACAATCCTTATGTAGTTTTTTTTTTTTTTTTTTGGTATGGTATTTTATTCCTCGGAATTTTGTCGGAGACCTTGTTTGGTTATAAAATAATTTTTTGTTTTTATAATTTTTATGTTATAATAGCAAA
>DWLS01004886.1:0-13363 GCA_018246255.1 Pachliopta kotzebuea | reverse complement strand
CCAGTTGTCGGTTGGGGTGGTAGCCCGATCTCTGCCGGGGATTCTTAGCACCCCCCGCCCCGCCGTTACCGTGGCCGTACTGATGTTCAGTAGAAATAAAATATTATTCTTTTTTATACTGATAATTGTTTATTATCAAGAGAATGTATTAATTGCAATAACTAGTAGTAGGTTTTCTCGTTTGAGACTTTCAAAGTACCACCTCATCTTTTCTTTTCCTCAAAAGGAAAGTATCTTTCGAATAGTTTCACCGCGACTCAAAATAGTGGGTAACACCGCAAACAGAAAAACACAACATGGACATTATTAAAGTAAACAAAACTGAATGAAAAGAAACTTTAATCACCAACTATATTGGAGAATAGAAACCATAAATGAAACTATTTCACCATTTTCATATGTAATAAAATTTCAATACATGTCTTATTGAAAATATTCGTATATAATACATATATGAATATTTTTATAACATCGACTATTTATAAATTTTTTTAAAAACTTTTTTGAAACATAAAATAAGGGTCCAGTAGGCGGACTCAATGCCTACAGGCATTTTGTACTAGTGTTCAAACTCACATACACACATATTTAAACAGCGCAATAGATTTAAATGAATAAGTTGGTAGTTTTTAAGGAGGCTGATATATTAAAGTCTACTTATGTTATAGTTGGGTAGCGGATAAGGGTAGATCGCTTCACCGAAGTCGCGCGCAAAGTAGGCGCGCAACCAACAGGACGACCTTTGCCCTGAAAAAATTCAATCGCCCTTATTAGGACATAGCCAAGTGTCACCAAGGCCCAATAATTTCCTTACTCAATAGATTGAGGCACGAATTTTCTTAGCGAACACAGGATATTTGATATTACACTAACAGCAAAACCATAGCGTGTTCTTATATCAGTTTACTACACCATCTAGTGATAACAAACATAACTATTAAATTTAGTTAACCTGCCCCGTTTAATTATTACTTTTAATTATTGCCGCAAGCAGTTGAATTGATTTATGATTAAATTTACAATTTTAATTATTTAAACATTTATTTTTATCTGTTAATCAATAGTAGTGAGATTGATAAAATGTATTTACATTTCTCTAACTATTTAAAACCACCTTATCGTTTATTATTACTACTATAAGTATGGAATAAATACATAAATTTTGATTAAAAAAAAATGTTCTGCACGGCATAAAGAGACCAGTAGACGCACCGGCCTCCGAAACACAATACAGTTGTCAAACATTTGTGACCAACTTAATATACATTTTTTTAAAACTATTCTTTTTGATATATCCAAAGAGTTTGAACAATCAGTCTAACTAAGAGGTGGGAGATGTTGTGGTAGGTGAAGTCTGAAAGTTATATTCAAAGCTTAAAAAACAATAATAAACATAATATGGTACAGATTATTTTTTTTTTCATAATTATATTCTTTATTTTATAACTACAAATAAGGAGGGTAGGGAAGAAAGAATTAAAGTTAAGTGAGTATAAGAAATACTTTGCATCGAGTTCCTTCCGTTAAATTATCGTCGTTAATAAAGATTCATTATAAGAACTTTTTTCTAAGGTCACAAGTAGAACAAAAAACTAAAACTTCCATTATCCAGTGTTTTAATTAATTTCATCTATTTCTACTAACGGCGGTAGATCTGTTGCCAGAGATTATCTATGTAGGAACAATCGCAGCTCCTGCTGTAGCCGACAAACAGTATTATACAAACATTACTGTGTTACAGTTTGAAGAGAAATAGAGTTTAAGCTAGTGAAGTTACTTGGGTAACGAGACTTAACACCTTATATATCAAGGGAACGAGCACAATGTAATGCTGTGTATAGCGTCTTAACCAGTGCTAGGTTACGTGCAAGAAGAAGAAAGTCTCTCTTGTCTTGTCGAATAAAAAATGTAATAAACGATATTTGTTTAACTTTTTCTTCTGAATACATACATAATGTATTAAATGTCATTTTCAAGGTACTCCGCTGATTAAACGCGGCAATCAACTCAGTCAGAGCCACACCTGACATAAAGTGATTAACATCGCCGATAGGCATTAGATTTACGGTGATATTAAACCCACTCTCATATTGAACTGATTTTTCGTAAAATCGATTTAAAAGACATAGTTACTATTTATTAAAATGACTGATCACATTCTAAAAATGATCTTCAAAGCACTTTTAAAAATTGTTTAGAAAACCTTGAAGTACATAAATTTATTTTATTGCTTAATTTACAACATTTGTATCGTACAGTTAAGTATCAAAAATCATATAGATATAGACCAATGAACATATAAAATTTTAATCTGCAATATCTTAAATACATTTTATTACTTATTATCTCATCATATTGCTGAATAGTAAAAAAGCTTTAACGACATTCCTTCTACAATTTTACATCGAACTACGAGAAATTTTATTTGGATAATACAGCTTTTTATTTTACCTTCTACCGATTTTTAGAAAAGAAATTGTTAATAACTTACCAATATCAATTCACAAATATCTAACAGTTGTAACATCACTAGGAAAAATTCTTGTCAATTCACAACACTGTATTAATTTACATTTTGCGGAGATGGCTATATGATGTTAATGATATAAATATATGTCCTAGGTTATATTGTTTATTTTTTTTTAAATCTTTTTTACACTATACATCGCTGGGATTCCCGGTAATGTCGTAAGCACGATTGTACTATTAACAAAACTGGTTCGCGTTATATACAGCCCGCGTTGGTCCGTACGTGCGCACCGTGTTGCGGCCGCAGAAAGACTGAAGTACAGTAAGCCGCTCTATGTGCTCCGCCTGGTCATACTCTTCCAAAATACCTTATTCCAAAATACCATATTGTATTAAACTTTAACAATCTTTTTTATTCAACTCTATATTACCTGATTTATTGTGTAAAAGAGACCGATGCGCAGACTTAAATAATCCGTAACGGTTGCAACTTTTAAGCCGGAAGAACTACATGAATACCCTGATAGAGTAAAATGAGGTACGGAGACGAGAAATCCGAAATAAAAAATTTATACGTCTCTCGTTTATGGAGAAATGAAAGATCAAAATTAACACTGTGAAAAGGGCGGTAGTGGGATTTTTTTTTTTGAGGATCAAACATAAAAATTAGCCTCAGTTAACCTTGACTATGACAGTCAATTAAAATACCTTTTTTATTGTAGAACCTTACACATTTAACAAAACGCCAGTATTTGTTCTTTACCGGTGATTAGTCTGGTAGGTTTTTTCGGTAGATATACATTAATTTATTTTTATTTGATAAAGCGGCGAATGAGACATTTACCCGATGATAAATGATACGCTTGCCCATAACAACGTGGCGCTGGTTAAGATGGTATACACAGCACCACATAACAGGTGAAAAGTCTCGTTACCCCAGTAATTTTACTAGCATACAGCATCTCTCAAACGGAAACACAGTAACGTTTGCATAGTACTGTTTATCTGCTGTTATAAAAGCTGCGGTGGTAAACTATTAGTAAAATATGTGTTGTATATATAACATTGCCAAATCTATATTGGTTTTCGATGTGAATTACTTGCAGTTAACTTTGATAACAAACTTCTAGTTTGCGATTGGAGCACATATTCAAAGTATATTGGGACCACGTCGTCCTGTTCACTTTGACCGACCTCTCATTACTTGTCGACGACCAATGCTGTAACGTTTCATTTCAAGTAACATTAAGCAATTTGACCACGTTAATATACAATATATCTGTAATTTTTTTTGATTTAATCAAATATTGTTTTTGCAAAAAATATATACATATAATAAATAAGAAGAGACTGTTAATAATGTTTGGATTAACAACAATGAAAATTTGGTATTTGCTTAATTGATGATCGAAATATTATTTCTACCGCCAAATAGTAATTATGTGTATGTAACTGTGTTCCGGTTCGAAGGATGTTGTATGCTAGTGTAATTACTGGGGTTACGAGACCCAACATCTTATGTCTCAAGGCAATGAGCGCAATGTAGTGCTGGGTATACCATCTTAAAAAACGCTACGTTGTTATTAGCAGGCGTATTACTTACCATCAGTTGAACGGCTTGCTCGTCTCGTCGCCGCGTAGAATAAAAAATGGTAATAGATTATTTTATATATACACGAAATTAATGGCTGTACTACATGAAGATGAGAGGGTTCGATTCTCAATGACCTTTACATTCTGATGAATGAAAATATCATGAGAAAATTTACATGTTCCACGAATATATTGCGTTAACATGGGATATACATCAACCCGCATTTAGTCACCTTCGTGGATATATGCTTTATTTTGAAAGGTTCGAGTCCCAGAAGTAAGGACATTAAGTAGGCTGTTTATAAGTTATATGTTTTATCTAGGCAGTAAACTTATTTTAAATATTTATTGTAATTGTAATATTCCTTTCCTTTACATATATATTTGATGGACTGTAATTGTAAAAAAGTAAGGACGTGGCGTTTCTTGGGAGAGGCCTATGTAAAGCAGTAGACTGCCGCAGTTTCTTTATAAAGAAGCAATGACGTTTAAAAATACGTTACGATATTTATGGATATAATGTGATAAAAAAAGAAGTTTATTATATATATTTTGTTGTGAAATATTATTAACAAGAAGACCCGTTAAAATAAAAAGCAAATTGTATTATGACAACATCCCGGCATGGTTAGAAAAGATCTTAATTAATTTAATTAGGATTTAGTCTACGGTTTTTGTGTAAGTCTGTTTGATGATTATTTAATAAAGCCTCAATATTATCTCAGCTTCACTTAATTACTTTTTAAATGAATTATGCTTTTTTAACATTCATAACAGCTCAGCTTCCCTTACGCTCGTTTCTAATGTACATATTCATTTTACATTACGAAACCCAAGCTTGTTATAACAAAAGTTAGATTCTGTTATAAAGCTTTGAATAAACTTGAACTTAATTGTTTCCGGTTAAACTGTTTAAATATTAAAAAGAACCAAACTAATTAATAACGATTTGCAGGAGATCGATAGCACGTGTACTAAAAGGATTGATCTTTGCAATTTCTACTTACATCATTAAAAGAATTAAATGTAGCAATGTATTATGAGTTTTATAAACAAAAAGGAGATTTTTGATCTACTCAATACACATGTAATTTTCTAATATTAGAAAATACTGGAGTGTTAAGTTAAGAGCATAAGTGACAGCTCCCTCTCATGTCTTCGGACAAATTATTAAATGCAAGTAGCATCAGCACATGTTCAGAAAAAGATATTAATAAGGTAAAACGATGACTATAGCTACAATTATATCTTTTGTTATTAATATGTGCTATTTATAATGATTATTTTTATACGTAACACTAAATATGGATGACATATATACACGTAACTGTTTTCCAAGAATTATTTAAGCTCTAACAGAGAAGATCCTGTATTCTGGAATATCCTATAAAAGACGTTTATAGTCATCCGTAGTTTGAAACGATATCAGGCAAACTAAAAAAGTTTGGATCCACTGCAGTCGATTTTATACGCTTTGATTACTTTGAAATTTCCTATGATTTTGTCATTAACGATGATGTTAAAGAATAAGGAGGTATTTTCAAATACTAAGGCTGACATGAATGCGCCTCCAAAGTACAGTAATTCGACGGCAAAAGATTAATGAAGATCGTGGCTAACCAGGTTCAAAGAAAATGCTACGAAGAACTTATGTGTAAGTTAGTAATCTAAGGGTCTTTCGTATTTCTAACCAAGCGATTAGGATCGCCAAACAGTTTAAACTAACCCCCCGTCTTGTCCAAAGAAAGATTAAAATTATACATTACTTTGACCTCAATTATTTTGTTAATTTACCTTCTAAACTTTAACATTGTTTCGAGTTTCACAATCTATAAACATTAATCAGTAATGAGAGTTTCTTAGGTTAAGCGTTCTCGGGTTAATAGTCGTCTCGGCTGTAAAGATTTAAGACGCCATTGTGTCCCCAAAATGACTTACCGTCACCGCGATCTAGCGGTTATAGCAACAGTTATAACATGTTAATAAAATCTTTATTTATAAAACTACCTAGAAGAAATAAAAATAATGTTTTGGAACTGTTTAACTAATAGAAAAACAAATTAACAATAAAACTAAGTAATATAGTAAACATCAGCTCGCCTTAGTCACCTTAATAATGAATTTTATTATACTCTTCGTTTATTCATTTATTTAGTTAAATCAAATTATACCTTGTTTTTTATGTGTTTATTATTATCAGTAACTATTCAAGTTCGCACTTTGTTTATAATTTTATAGTTGTAATAATTCTTCTAACAAACAATTGTAATATACAGCGCTAGTGGTAGGTATCTGTTGTCTGAGACTATCTACATAGGCGCCACTGCAGCTCCTATTGCAGTTGACAAGTACCTACAGTACCGTGCAAATATTACTGTGTTCAGGTTTAAAGGGTACTCTATGCTAGTGAAATTACTGGAGTAGCGAGACTTAACATCTTACTTCTCAAGAGGACGAGCGCAATATGGTTCGATATATACCATCTCAACCAGCATCACGTTCTGGGCTTTCCTCGCCTCATCGTTCCGTGCCATACAAAAATGCTGTTTTCTTAACATATTTAAAGGAAAATCAAATGCTAATTATTATTATATCTCATAAAATCTCTGCAATACCTGAAACACATTAACTGAATATGGGAATGACAATGACATTATATGATAAATTGAATTGTACTGAATTCATTGCGGTTGTGAGTGAAATTCCATATTTATTTCAGGGGTGTTAATAAGTGGCACATTATCCAACGCATTGATACATTTACTATACATTCAGTAAAATAACGATGATTATAACAAATGCAAGACGTGGACATATATTATCTCAAACATTCCTTTGTATTAATATTATCTTCTCATTTACTCTTACAAGAAGTCTCTCTTTTCAAAGCTATTTTTCCCCACAATGCTAACAAAGCATTTGTTGATCGTTGTTGTATATAAAAAAGCACCTGATCTTGGAACTTGTAGGATCTTTCCTAATAATTGCCTTCACCGGAACCTAAATTTAAATAGTGATTAAAGCAATATGTCGCGAACTAAATAAGCATATGTTTTTTAACAAATGTACACTGTTTTTTGATTTATTTGTATATATTATCAATATGATAATGGAAAAGCTCATCGATCAATCAAACAGTTCATTATTAAGCTCCATGGAGCTGTTGTCGTTTCAAATTAATCAATTATCAATAGTGCCATTGACATTGTTAATATTTCTTGGCATTGTATATCGACGGGAATTTTCGTTTACCACTTAGTTTGTGAAACCTCTTGTCCATCATAGTGAATAGTTTAATAAGATTAACATAAATTACTGGTAGTAATCTGTTGCTAGAGACCGACACAACCTTCATTTTGCTAAACAATAGCTGGTAATCCTTTTTTCTGATTTTAATAGCTTAATTACCAGGGAATTAACTGGAGTAAAAAGACTATATTTTATAACTCAAGGACACAAGCTCAATTTATTATAGTGTATGTCATCCTAAATAAAAGAAAATCGTTTAGGTTCTACTAGATATGTGCCTGTTGCAAATTCCGCCTCGCCCTTCCAAAGGCTTTTGTTACTCCAGTTCGTCTATGGATCATTTAATTACTAATATCATCACGAGATCATACTATGAGTTGTTGCTAATAATATTACTATGGTTACCATAGTATAGTATATTATATATATAGTATATTGTATTATACATAGTACATTGAATAGTACTAAAGAAGACGATTGGCTACAGATTTAGACTAAAACAATTCTATAGAAGCTTAATATATAAATTATGAATTTACTCAAAAATTAGACAAGGCGCCGTAACCTAATTTTTCGATTATCTCCATAAGTTATAAATTGTGAGGATTTCACATACTGTAGTCTTTCCTTCTCCAACGTCTGGATTCTAGTTTTATTGAAGCCGGCTACCGTACTTCCTGTTACGTGCATATCGGAGTTGAATTTATGTGGAAAAGTTAGGGATGTACTGCTCAGAAATATCGGAGTTCTCTGATAAGTACATTATTGATACTTTTAAAGTTTTTTTTGTAGAGAACCATTTAATGAGGAAATTATATTGATTTATTAGCGAAGAACAGTTTTTTTATAAACCGAAGAAACGAACAGAATCTTCTCCGAACCGTAAGTTTTCTTTCTTATATAATTAGCAGCAACGATGAAGTGTATTACCTTAAAAGAGAGGTAGCTTCACTATCTAAAATGAACTTCAGGGTAAACTGTTGGTAATATGGTTTTAGGCATAAAAGATCTATCACCAGTAATTTGTTCTTGTCACAACAAATACATACTTTTTTAAAGCACATTTAAGATGAAAAAACTAGAAATAAGCTACTACACTAACAGAATGTTAATTTAATAGTAAATGATACGATAGCCCATAAAAAGGCAGCGATGGTTATGATGATACACACAGCATCACATTGCACTTTTCGCCTTGAGATGATCGATACCTTAGTAATTTTACTAGCATACAACGCCCTTCAAATCCGAACGCAGTAATGTTTTCACAGTACTATTTGTCGCATGTAATAGGACCTGCGGTGATCCTACCTAGGCGATAAACGGTACACGATTTTTTAATGTAGTAAAGCTACTAAATAAAAAAAAAAGAAACTACTTTCTATTTTTTAGTACTGACAAATATTTATTGAAGCTGACGGAGAAGTTTGTACAGAGAACTTCGAAAAAGGGGTAAAACAATATTTTAGATCAAAATACATTTGAGCGTTGTACAATAAAACCAACGCAGAAGCTACTAAAATAACATGTCGAAATTCGTATAAAAGACAATACGGACTTTCGCAAAATACTGGTATAATTTTGACATTACCAACGAAAAGACCAAATAACCGCCTCCCGCATTTTCAGCGAAATAATTAGGGCAGCTTTCTATTGTACACCGTTTATATTCACCATAATATTATTTAACTTAGAGAATGAGCAAGCACACATTTCTGGCTTCACAGCTTTAATTGCTTTATTAATGTAAGCTGAAGCTTAATTTAGCAGCGCAACACGAGACTACCAGCTACAAAATGACTTGATGATTGCGAAGAATTTTAGGATAGAATGATGACAAAACACTTAATTTTCCAAACATTCATAAACCAAAATTTTTACTTATTAGCATAATTTTAAGCTATAAGAGCAGTAGTTAATACGGTGGTAAGCTTTTACCATAATACACAGGATGTTTCTCGCTATTGTGCATAAAGTTTTAAGACAAGACATTTTTTTTTAATTTCTGTTTTCTGAAGTAGGCAAACGTGTGAACAGTTCACGTGATAGCAAGTCATCACTGGCGCCCATGGACAGTCGTAATAACCTAGTGATCGCGACTGCGTCGTCAATCTTAAGTGAAGAAGTGATACTCTCTTCAAAGTCTAGTCTAGTTTATTAATGTAGTAATTACTGGCGCTAGGTTTCGTTTACCGCCGCAACTCCTGTTTCTACTGCCAATAGTAATGTTCAAACATTGTGTTCTGATTTGAAGGGTGCTGAATGCTAGTGAAATTAATGGGGTAACGGGACTTAACAATTTAAGTCTCAAGGCCACGAATGCAATGTGGTGCTGTGTATACCATTTTAACCAGCTTCAGTTTATTATCAGCAAATGTATCACTTACCATCAGGTCCATGCCTTGTTTGTCTCATCGTCCAGTAGAAAAAAAAATTCACTATTTACATCATTCAAATTCAACCATTGTAATTAACACGGTATACCTTGATTATTGATAGAGAACCATACTAGATCTACTTCGGTTTATTTCCTTCATTCATTGATATATTACATTCTATTTAGATTTTTATTGCTTCTGAAACGCAATGAATATCCACTTGTCTTGTGATATAAAGGCTTCTGATTCAATTCCTATACCTCATATTGTGAACTTTAGTCAGTGATAGAGTTCTTGAATCCGTCTTTATCCATTATAGATGTGCATATGATTTTTTTTTGGATCTAAAATGGAAAAACAAAAGTTCTCCCGTAGTAAAGGGTTATAGAACTAGATCTGAAATTTTTCTCTTCAGAACATTTCGTTTATAGATTTAAAAAAAAAAACAAAGTAAATCTAGTCTGCGGACAAATATTTATACTCACAGAATGCAGGACGTACAAACGTTTGCTACACTGTGTGTCAGCTGTGCAATCGCAAAGTTTACACGAATACTTTTGCTGCTGTAATATTTCAGACGCCTACGACATCCTGAAAGTAAACAGCCTAAAGAAAATCATCTTTTCATGATATGATATCAAATAATTTGTTGTTGATATAATATTTGCTGCTGCTTCCTTCCAAACTTAACTTTCTTCTTGATTCTCACCTTAGTTACTTCTAAAGTTGTTTTTGTCGTGTACTAAAAGAAGTTTCTACGACTCATGTATTTCTTTACCTTTTTTAAAGTCCAATTTTGATATTTTAATTAAAAAAAATAGTAAAATAAAAATGCTCCTTTTAAGAAACAGAAAATATGCTATTTCTTTCTATGAACTTACTTTCTTACTCCACTTTTTTATTCTTTGAGAATTGCATATGTTATTGTTCCAGTTTGGAGGGTGCTGTATGCTATTGAAATTACTGAGGTAATAAGGACTTAACACCATACTCCTCAAGGCGACGAGCACAATGTGGTGTTGTGAACATCTTAACCAGCGCCACGTTGTTATGGGCAAGCGTATCACTTAACAACAGGTGAAATCCTAGTACGTCTCGTCGCCTCTTTGAAAAAAAAACCTATTTCTAGAAGTGTAATTCATTCATCAGGTTTCTTGTAAATTACTCAACAAAATTATGTCTTGTGCTGTTCGGATCCAATGGCTCCCTGCAACTCTCTTTATATCGTCTGTCCACTTAGTGGGGGGTCGCAATCCAGCACTTTGAGTGTCAAAGTGCACAAAAAAGTGTAATTACGATGATGTTATTTATTGTGAAAATTATATAAAATATCAAAGCTGGAAGTTTTAGGTATGGTACACAGCGGACAATTATTTGTTCCGCACGAGTATCACCACGAGATTCGCTGAAACTGAGTAAAGTTTAAACTGTTACTGAACCTTGCGAGCACTACGAGAGAAACTTTCAAACTGGTTTACTGGTAACATAACTTGTTAAGTAATTATTTTCTACCATCTAAAAGTTCGTATCTATTTTCATAACAGCCTTTCGTTCGTTCTATTTATTCAAGAATACATATTTTTGATAATATCTTCTTTATTTGTAAGGCCTGAGTATATTTCCTTTTTAAAACCTTAAGTGGTGGGCAATTAAACACAATTTGTGACGTTGATAACTAAATATAAATTCTAAATTGTAAGTTATGGTTAAATATTTTACTGAAATAGATAATGATTACAAAGACGATGTACAAAGATGATGTTAGGGTCCAATAGGCGGACTTAACCTTACAGGCATTCTCTACCAGTCAATGGAAAGAAAAAAAAAGGTGTGAGATGTTGTAGTAGATGAAGAGTGAAAATTATAATTAAAGCTCAAATAATAACAATAGTCATTATATGATACAGACATATGCTTACTTATATAAACACGTACATACAATTCTATACATTAATACAAAAGAATGTAAATACATATATATTCAAATACATTTATATTGAATAATTTAATTAAGTATACTTAGACTTTAAATGATGCTTAAGTAATATTTTTTGGGTGGTAGGTCTCTGTTGTACCGTACACCGTACACCGTGTAGGTAGACCCCACCGCAACTTCTATTTCTACCATCAAATAGTAATAAGAAAACATTACTGTGTTCCAGTATCAAAAGGTGCTGTATACTAATGAAATGTTTTTGGGATAACTAGACTTAATAACTTACGTCTGAAGAAAACGAGCGCAATGTTGTGCTGGGTATCGTCTTAACCAGCACCGCGTTGTTATGAGCAAGCGGATCACTTACCATCAGGTGAACGCTTTGCACGTAGAAGAAAATAAATTATGAAGTCTAAGATCTATTATGCCCAAGTTCAAACTGAGTGTTACGACATCCTGGTCTTAGTAGATTTTTATTCATTATAACTGATTATGGTCGTTATTTTCAATACATTGAAACTTTTATTTGAGGTAAATAAGGAAAGGAGGATAAAATCTGTTCAGTTACGCTAAATACATTTGATACACGGACGTACAGGTTAAACAAACCGTGAATATGAAAAGATCAATCCATCGTTTCTTATTGTGAGTTTTGAGATATTGCCCAATTTACTTCTCGAGTGTTACACTCGACTCCATCTTCTAAACTCCTCTATTATTAACAGAGTTAACTGAGCAAGAGATCTTTAATTTTTTAAACGTACAGTAATTCAAAGTTATTCTTTAAAAGTATCATAATTTTTGGTCTATCAATCTTTAATACAAGTCAAAATATTATTATAAGAGAATAGAAAATGTTTAAGGAGACCGGGACCCAAGCCCACCTCACTTGCTCGTGGTGCACCCTGCTAATCAACACAAGAGGCTCTGGCTTCCCATTAACCCGTATTGGGATAGCGTTGTAGGAGATGGATAAATTCCCTCATTTTTAGGGGAGGCCCAAGTCTAGCAATGGAAGTCTATGGGCTCATGATGATGATAATTTTTTTAAAACCGCTTTCTAGTCTCATTGATAACATTTACATCTTTGTCAGGATTAAGCCAAATACGGAAAATGTAAAATAAGCATAAAAGATTTTAAATTGATAGATAAACAATAGATAAGGTAAGGATGAAGATAAAAGGGGATTTATTAAGTGTAATAATGAATAATTAATATATGATAAAGTTAGAACTGCATTGATATACAAAAGGTAGCTGGAATCACTTAGAGGATTTGTGGTCGAGCTTTTTATTCATCGCAAGGAAATATAAGCCTGACTTCTAATCACCTAAACCAGAGTTCCCTAAACTTCTTTGTGTCGTAGACCCCCTACTTACCTGATATAGATTTCCTGTAAACCTCTAACTCTAGTGAATTTAGTGTTAAAAACTTAAAGTAAAAACACATGTTAATTTATACATTTATTAATTGAATTTAAATTAAAACTTCTCAAAATAAATCTTGAATCTGTTATGTTAAATATACGTAACACTAAATAAATACAAAATAAACTTTAAATAAAATAACATAAGCAATAAGTCGATATTTTTAGTGACAAGGATGAACCTGATGCTTTAATAATAAATTAACAACATTTGGCGTCAATTTTGTTATGGTTAATCTTAAATCTCCACATTCGTATTTATGGAGCGAGGAATTGAACAAGTCAGTGCAAGTCAGCGCAAGCTCTGAGAC
>DWLS01004885.1:0-13363 GCA_018246255.1 Pachliopta kotzebuea | reverse complement strand
GGTTCAGTGTCGTTAGAAGAACTGAATCGCCACTTTCTTACTACCCATCCAATTTACTCTGTTACCACATACTATATCTTCCCTTGTTTCAATGCCAAGTCACTCCATAGCCTACTTTGATTTCTCCACAATAAATCAAAATGATGTTCAAAAAACAGTGCTATCTTTAATTAAAAAAATTCAGTTTTCAAAGAGCGTTAGAATTTTTTTGAGCTTCCGTCGGAGTGACAACAGTGACGATGCATGTCACGGGGAAGGGTGTGATAAAAAGCGAGTACACGTGGTTAGGAGATAATGATCGATTAACAACGATTTTTAAATGTGTTTTTATAAATGCATATGGAACTAAAGAGCCGCAGCTTCAACCCTGGCTTAAGGCGTTTAGCACCAGAGTTCTTTGATGGATAAGGTTAGATCTCGGTACAGATATCAAAGCCTTGGACGATTCAAGCTTACAAACTGTTTCGTAGCTCTAAGACACAAACGAAATTTTGCTGCTTTTTGTCTAATTTGGCATCTACGTAACGGAATGTGTACTAAAAAACCTCTTAATATGATGCCTACGACCACATTTTACGATGACATCACCTGCCGTCAATAATATGTATATGTCCATACTCTAGAACAGCAATTTGTGTACGAAAATATTGGCCCCGAGATCTCAAATCAGGGACCTGTGATACAAAACAAACTAATAGTCACTGAACCGCAAAGGTATTTGAAATACACAAGAACGCATACGTTAACATTGACAGCTGCTAAAAGTTCAGCAGCTAAGAATTAATATAAGTAATTTCAGAAAACATTGACAACAATGTTTTATATATATGTATTAAATAGTAGTATGTAATAGTAACGTTTTTAAAACTACACATTTTTAGATCATTTTTTTATTCCAAAAAATTTTATTTGTTTTAAAGTTACCTCGCATTTCCAAGGAAATCAATTTATTAAGTTTCTGTTATTGTTCTTAAGTGATTGTCCTATTAAACTGTACAAATAGTTATTTTTTCTTTTTTTGTTTATCCTCTTGATAGAAGATAAAAGCTACCCCAACACCATCAAAAGCTGCGACTTATACAGCGGAACACAACTACAACTACAACACAACCAATCACCGAGAGTACTTATTAAAATAAACGCTGAATTATTATTTTTACCACACGCAATATAAATTTTTAAGTCGGTGAAATTATCCTAGAGAGGAAAAATAAATCCAGAGCCATCTACTGAACATTTTGTTAATGAATTGAAAAAAAAACACTAAGTCGTTTCTCATACCAACACTAGACAGCAAATAGGACAATACATCATTATATCGTTTCTCAATGCAGTGGTGGCTCGACATACGAGTTAAATTAGTTTTGTAACCTTGCTCCAATGTCAAATTATCTCAAAACATTTTCCCCTTTGAAATTAATTGAAATGCCATTAATCCGTTCCAGCTCCCAAAACATCACATTTTTGTTTAGAAGAAGACAAACTTATTGACAAAAAATTTTTTTTTTTATAAACAACAAATACACATTCAAATAGCAAACCGCCGTAAATCGCTCGTGCCTTCTAACATATGATGCTTTATGTTAAAGTTCCTCCTTGAAGTGGCTTCTTTGTCACCCGCACTGTCTCACCACCAGTAGTTTCTCCATCTTTTCATGGAGAGAGCTTAGAAGTTAGGCCTCAGCTTGTATTATACCCTTTATCAACTTCTGTTTATTTATGCACAGTGCATATCATAGATATGCTACACTCGTACATCACCAAGTCAATTATATACATGCACACCTTACTCTATAATTTCATGCTTTAATTCAATAGACATCATCTCCTTCTTCATACTTATGGTTATAAAATAAATGTAATAATGTTTTATACAAAAAGCAAAAAACGCGAACCCAACTTGGAAACAAGCACACAGACTAAGGTGTAGTTTGAGGGGGGAGATACAGACACTGTACTCGACCCCAACATGCCCCCTGCATTTTGGGGTCGTGTGGAGCAGAGTAGAGTGTTATTTATCCTATCTCAAATCTTGCCCTAATCTCAAAGCAAAATATAGTTCTAACTATTAATTTATTCTATCAAATTTATTATTTATTATATTATACTCATCCCCTATACATGAATAAAATTAAATAAATGTACTACTGAACAGGAAAAAGGATATTTGTTTCATTATATAGATCACTTTTACTTAGATTATAAAATTAACATTTTAAAGCATTCCTGTTCAAATATGAATCAAATTTCTTATACTTTTTATTGTTTTGATTTGAACTTGGATGATGACATATTTACTTTGTTTTTATATCTAACAATGATTTATCAGATACATTGCAGACAGAATGGGCATCCTATCATTAAAATGTACTGCTAGTGTATATGTGAAATCCAGTGTTTCTAGCAAAGAAAATAGTTTACAGCTAAATGTAAAATGATGTAACTCATTAAATGGTTTTTTGGAAAATATTTTAGAACAACTCCCTTTGCATTAAAACATCAATATTACAATGTAGTTTCAAGTGAATACAAAAAAATAAATGAAACTTCCTAACATACATACTGTAGGAAATGAAATGGTTTTAAAACCGAGACTTTGGCATAAGAGTTTCAATGCCCTTGCAATAAAAGTATACTCAAAGTAACAGTTCCTTAAGAAAAAAGGAGAAGAGAGTACATCAGCATAATCATTTTCATCATGATAAATTGTAATAGAAAGCCTTAAGAATAAAGAGCTAATTAACCCTAACCTTCATAAATAATATTTTAATGACTGTAAAAGAATAACAATACAGTTAAAGAATCATTGTTCCATAATATTTGAGTAAAACATTGTTGCTATTTTTAAATGTGTAAATACAGAACCTGTAAAATAAATGTTAGTTTAATCTGCATGTGGAAAGGCATGCATGCATCTGTATGTGCAGGCTAAAGACATTAGTCTTTAGTGTGTATTGTTTAAAAATTCTTTCACCCAGTCCTTCAAAGTAATTAAAATTAAGACAAAAAATATTCATTACATTTTTTTCTTACAACTGTTTATTAAAATTTACATTTACTGTTGAACAAAACTAAATTTATCACCTTTTTTGCCATTTTACTGACTTTGAAAAAAGATTACATCATCAGCAACAACAGTAGAAGCATTCCTAACTTGACCATCATCAAGTTTTACCTCCCCATATGATAATTTACCTGTCACATATACTCTTTGGCCTTTCTTCAAATATTTGAACACTGTATCTCTTAAGCTTGGTTTGAAAATACTTATCCTATGCCAATCTGTTCTTTGCAATATGTCACCAGATTCATATTTGTAACTAAAATGAGTTGCTAAAGGAAAATTTATCACTGGATGTTCTTCAGTTCCACGTTTTTGTGGATCAGCCCCAACTCTTCCCAATAAAGTGACTTGATTAATAGCTATAAATAAGAAAAAAAATAATAGCAGAAAATATAAAATGGCTGTCAGAATTTCTCTCCGAAAACAATAAAATAAATGTATATAAATACAGAAATCAAAAAGTTTTAGGCTAATAAAGACAACAATTGTGTAACAAGAACTTTATGTAAGTCATACTACCATTATTTAACAGTAACTTTTGTTAACCTAGACAAAACTGCAAAATATACAAGTAGCAAATTAATTTTATGTACTATTTCTATGATTAAAATTTTAAATTGGAGACATGTCAAACTTTAATTTTTATATGTTTTAACCACAATAAGAGCAACATACTTAAGCAGCACCAAACCGTTTTTAAAAATGTTTTATGCTGTATCTAAACGCGAGTTATAGAGATAATAAGACTACACTTATCAGAATATAAATATTTTTTTTTAAATGAAGAACTTTTTATAGAAATTGTACCAGAATTAAAATAAACTTACTTTTCTCAGTTTTTTGCGTTTCAAAACGCACTACTGTTGTATGTAGTTGTTTTGCGCATTGGTATAAACTTCGAACTGCACACACCTGTACGGACACCAATACAATCATTGATTAAACCGAGATTAAATTATTTTTTTAATGTTAATTTCATAATTAACTAGTTATGTTAAAACCATATCTCTATC
Organism: Pachliopta kotzebuea; assembly: GCA_018246255.1. NCBI lineage: Eukaryota > Metazoa > Arthropoda > Insecta > Lepidoptera > Papilionidae > Pachliopta > Pachliopta kotzebuea. The sequence continues at coordinate 9,286 of DWLS01004885.1, read as the reverse complement.
AAATATCATTGATTACTAAATATCTTATTCTCCCTTATCATACTTAAAAACAAGGTTAAAAACAAAAGTACATCATCTTACTTTTGAGATAGTCACAAACATTTTTATTTTTAACGCTCTTTAATAAAAATATACTTTAAACTATTTAATATAGACTCATTAAAATATTTAATCTTGACAACAGAGGCTGGAAGGAAGGTGTAGATAGAAAAGTTTTATTCATAAATTTTTTCTTCTTCAAAAGGCAAAGGAGTACAATCAATAAAGCCAAGTTCTCGTTTTTCTTTCTTGTCTTGAAGAGATGACTCTTTGGTAATTTTTGTTAAGCCTGTGATTATATTACATAATTTTTTGGAGCACAAAAAAAGTTCTAAAAGTAATTTAAATTGGCAAAAACAATCCGTAAAATTTTGCTTCTTTCATGAAGACAATATTTTAATCTTTATTTACTTAAAAAAACTATTAAAACTTTAGAGAATATACAAGTTAAAGGGAAAAGCAGTTTAATTGTTTTCGCGGTTTATTTTAAACGTTACCAACATTCGAAATCAAATAATGCGTCGTTCGTTTGCTGACAGTTGCTTTACAGTATAGTAGGAAATCTAGGTATATATAAAAAATTGTCTATTCAAGTATTACCACCATAGCATACCCAATCCAGAAGAAGTTGTTGCCTGTGAAGGATGCCTTCAGCTGCGAATGCAAAGTCTGAGAAACTAGCCTCTTCGGAGGCTATGGATAATTCACCAGTACGGCAAATTATAACTATTATTGAACACAAGATACGTAATTTGGAAAAAAGAAAGGTAAGTTTAGTTTTCGCTGCATCAGCATTAACTTGCTATGCATTTGTAGTTTTTTTTAGAGATTCCATCTTTTGGAGACAACGCCTTAAGTAATCTGCTTTTTTACACATATTTCTGTAAAACTTCAAAAAATTGCATAACTTCCCGGTGTTTTATGTTGTGTGTAAATAAAGTTGCGGTGTACCGCTGACGCCATTTTTATACATGTGCTTCAGACAAATAGTATAATTAACAAATTACTACGCCCAATATTCTAAATGTTTATCGTTTTATTATATAGCTTATTAGGTGAGAACTCATTCTTGGGCTATTCAAAACTTTACTTTTAATATAATATTCGTAATACATGCTGTTTGCAATGAAATCTTTGTGTTGACTTTCAATAAAATGCATTGTGATAACAAAAGTATTAATAATATCCACTTTAGTTAAGAAAATACCCAATGTTTATATAATGTGACTATTTTCACGTGACTTTATTATTATAAAATAATTTAGTAAAGATAAATGTTAGTTTAACATTGGATTTTTTTTGTTGTTGTTTGTAACAATATTCTTTGTGAAGAGTAATAAAACATATACTTAACTGTTGTAATGACAAAATAATTTTATGTACACACGTTTTAATTCTAGAGCAAGCTAACATCATACCGTGACCTGCAAAAATCAGGGAAAGAGTTAAACACTGATCAAAAAGTAGCAGTAGCTAAGTATGATGAAGTTGCTCAAACATTGGAGTTTGCAAGAGATATTTCGAAACAAATTACTGCTATTGCATTATCAGCAGAACGCGAAGCAAAAAAGCAAGCCAAAAAGGTACTTAAAAGTTTTGTTTTATAAAAATATTTTAGTATAAATTTATTTACAAGTTAGTTATGTAAAATGTTTATTATTATAAATACATTTGTAACATTTCATTAAAACTCAATGAATGTAATGGCCACACTGCTGCTTACATGTTTATCTTAAAAGTAGTGGTTTTTGCTATAATTGATATACATGGGATCCTATTTATGATGAACAATTTAAAGTACTGTTAAGAAGAGGGTCATCTGCAGCCTGTTTTTTAAAGAGAAAATACAATTACAATAAGAAGGAAAAATTAATAACCATTCAAAAGTATAGTAGTAAAAATTTGGAGCGGTATAAAAGTTTTTTTGTTATAAATAATTCAACTGAAAGTTTTACTATATTACTATTTTCAACTGAATTATTTAAGACTTCTTTTGAAAATACTATCAATAAAAAAAAATTATTACTATATATATCAATAAAAAAATTCTAGGATGCATGGGTTCGCTACGCTGCAGAAACCAATAAGATTCGAGAAGTCTTGTTGATCTTAGATTGCCTTATGCAAATGGGAACTTCAGAAGTTCGAGAAGATTTCTTAAATGGAACTAATGGAGCAGCCAAACTTACAGAAGATGACTTGAAAATATTGGATGAATTGTATGTATTAGTCATATAAAGATCATAAATTTTAGTTGATAAACATTGACTACTGGAACTAGGCCTCCTCCAAATGGCTATGGAGGCCCTTGAGTTGTTATGTAAAACCCCTTACACCCCTAGACATATTAACAATATGATGATTAGTATTTAAAATGTTTCAGATATCCTGAAATTTCTCCTAAACATGAGCTCAATGAAGATGGTCAATCTGGATTTCACATGCAAACTATAAAGGCTGCAGAACATTTGTATGCTATTATTGATGGTAAACCAAAGGAAGTTCTGGGCACAACTTATGCCCATATCAAGGAAATAGTAAATGCAGTACATGAATGTGGATATTTTGATAAAACTGTTGAAAGTGTAATAGAAAATAATGAGACTCATGTACTTGTTGATGAAGATCAACAACAAGTCATTGCTTTAGAAGCAGAGGATACTAATTCTGTTCCCTACCCTACTCCAGCGGTTCTTCCTGCTCCTCCTGCTCCATCTGTTGTTCCAACTCCTGCATATCCTTTACGTCCACTTCCTCCAATAACCTTACAAGAAGTGGAGCATGCATATTTCTCCCAACAATATCCACAACAGAGACCAATTTCAGAAGTAATAGGTTCTCAAAATTTCTTTTTCCTTCAAGAATCTGAAATTGATAGCCCTATCAGTACCCCACAACCTCCACAGATAATGAATCAACCATCCCCACCTGCACCAATCCCAACACAGACTTTCACAAATCAGCACTTTGTGCAATTGCCTGGATGTCGAGTACCAGAACTGACAGCAATGCCTATGCCCCCTCAGCCTCTTTTCCCACCACATCCTGAACATCCTGGATATCCAGGTGTCCATCCACTTCCTGCTCCAATGCCACAACAACAACCAACCCATCCTCACAATTTATCTCAACCTCAAATGCAACCTATTCTACAACCTCTTCCACAAACCATTCTTATTGAGCAACCACCTTCTCAGGCTGAGGAAAGAAAAGCGCCTACACCTACTGAAGATAAAAATGAAGAAGACTGGAAGGAAAGTAGAAGCCCTGAACAAGAAGAGGGATGTGAGCGTAAAACACAAGGTCAGGGAGATGGTCAGAATAGATTTAGGCGATTTGGTCGTGGAAGTAGAGGCTCCTCTAATGGATACCGTGGTCGGGGATCTTACCAAAACAGACAAAATGATGGGTACCATCCACGCGGTGAATATCAGAACCGAATAAATAAAGAAAATTATCAAAATAGGCAGTATGAAGGCTACCAGAACAGACACAAAGATGGATATCAGAACAGAAGTAACGATTATTACGGAAACGGAGATACTGGCGACAGTCACTACAATGAAAACGGTGGACGCGATAGATACAGTGAAAACAATCAAGGCTATCAGGGCGGGTTCAAAAGCCGTGGCAGGGGTGGCCCTCGGGGAGGAACACGGGGCGCCCCGCGCACGCCTCGGCCGCAACAGTACAACCGTAAACCGGATAATATAGAATAAGTTGAACAAAACCTTAGGGTACTACAACAGATTTGGTGTCGCAACAAACTATAATGACGGACTTAAATCATTCGTGGAAGGCAAATTTCACCGGCAACAACGCGCTGTGGCAACAACAAACAAGAGATTAAACATATAAAAATAATTAAAAATTAAAAAAACTAAAAAAAAAAGTAAAATAAAAAAACGTGAAAACTAATTAAAAAACAAGTTACTTTTAGATTTACGATATATGCAATTATTTTAAGTTACATTAAAATCTAGATTCTTGTGTAGGTTTTATCACACAAGTGATGTAAAGTGACCAGTGGTGTATGGAACGGACACCTGTCACTCAGTACCTCATGCGTGCCTCGTCCTCGTGATAATCTTTTAAAAAGTACATAAACTCTCGTGACTCTTCCAAAAATCATTGAGCTTTGTACTCTCGCAGTTTGTTAAAATGGTAATAAATCGTCTTTATTGCAGTTCAATGAAATATTTGTTTACCCTTTGTGCATGTGAAAAGTTTAATAAATAAATTTATGTATTGTATTTCCACACAATTTTAAAATTCGCGCATAATATCCCGTGAAATCGTTTATGATGATTACTGCTAATTTATATTATACCTTAATTATTTTGAAAATTATCTGTTATATTAAACATTTAATTTTTCGATGACACGTTATAAAAATGTTAGCGTGAGAATAATGTGTCGTCGGTGATTTATGTTGGACTCCGGCTTCCCCTTAATTACTTTACATTGTTTATAATAGAGGCTGTGTGCAAGCAAATTAAAGTATTCTATGAATATGCTGTTTCATTTTCGTTATTCGCTTTGATTTTTGCGGTTTTAATATAATTTACAAATACAGCAAAATATATCTCGTAGGGATGCTTGCTTCGCCAAGAAATTAGGTTTCTTATTGGTTTTAACGAAACAAGGTCATTCACTTGATGAATAATTTTCCTGTTCATAACAAAATGGCGATAGACCAGCTATACTCAAACGGAGGCCGATCAGGCTTTATGGTTAGCCCAACTTGTGTTACTTTATTTTGAACAATTCAGGATTTTTCGTTTAATTTTTTTTAAATTAATACAAGATGAATTTGATCATAATGGTTGTATAAAATTTGACATAATCGCAAAAAGTTTAGAAATCATAACCTATCTTTTGTTAGCGGACTGCGACACCATAACTACTTATACGTGGTTGTCGCCTTAATGAAAGTTTGTGTAATATTGCGGTATAAAATTATATATGTATATGGCTATCTCATTGAGCTTGTTACATATTATATATAAAAAAAAAAACTTATTGTATTCGCCAAAAAATTCTAACGGCCGTATTCAATGCCTTGATACAGTCTACCAGTCCCCTCTTGGGGAACGTTTAGAAATGAAAGAATTGAAGTGCGGAACGAGACGGTAAATTTTACTAGTTACAGCGCCCTTCGAACTGGAAAAGAGTGAACTTTCCATACTACTGTTTATCGATAGAAAAAGGAGGTCGTATTTATCCAAATGGTGTCCACTAACAAACCTATTACTAGTAAAATTTGTACTATTTTGACCTAATGGAATGGTACATACTGATCAACGTGTTGATATAACATCCATGAAGAAAAAATGGGGTTAAATAAAAGAAAGAATACATAAAATTGCTATTTATTATCATTTATAAAACGAATGTGTGAATTCGAATCGCATGTTTCACTATTTCAATTTGACAGAATAAATAAAGTTCTCTTTAACTTTGATTACCAGCTTATTCAAGGCAAATACCTGTAATTTTTATAAAAAATTACGTTACTACCTCGCTGAATACATACTTGACGCCATGTGTAACATATACAACCCAATGTAATTATATAAAGTAACCTCAAGTGTACTCTTTATTAATACCGAGTTAACACTATCATAATATTTGTTCAATAATGTTATAGATCATTATTTAGTCTAAATTTTATATAAATTTCAAAGGCCATTTTAGGAATGTGACTAAATACAGTCGCCCTACCACAAAAAAAAATTATTGCTTTACATACGTCCACGTCAATTACCAAGACGCCAAAATTGTTTTGTGATACTTTAAATATAAATTGATTTAAAATTATGTATTGCATTATAAATTCACATGTTTAATTTATTAGAGATTCCTCTTTTTTTCATACAGCATGTAATCAAAAGCGGGACAGAATTTGAGTTTCAACTTTACATTTAACGGCTTCTCTGACGCAGTGGCTAACACGGCGGTCCCTGATTCAATTTCGAGGCCACATGTTGTGAGATTTGGTTGATAGAAGAAGTTTTTAAAAAACTGCTTGGCTAACTACTCCCCCCATATGAGGGTCATAGTACTCTGGCCGAACACGGTGTATATCATCTAAGCATGTGTTATATTTTATTTCATAATTTTATAAAATAATTCAGTTGATTGATAAATGAAATCATTATAAATATATGAGAAATATTTCAATATTCGATGAAAAAGGATTCTGGACAATCAAGACACGGTGACGACAACTAGTTTCTTTGTAAATTGCCGATCCACATCATACTCGTATACCGATAGATATCTACGAAATAGGCCTCCCTCAAAAATATCCTCATTGTACAGTAGGTCCACAAGATCCAGCGGAGTCCACAACGTTCACCAAGTCGTAGGTACACCTAGAGGAGAGCCTTTGGCACACCATCAATCAGCGATTGACAACATTTTAATGGGCTATCATATAGTGTCTTCTATAGTGACTTTCGTTGTCCTCATTTATTTTGATAAATTTGTTTAGAGTTTCAAAACACTAGAAGTTGTTTAAGTGAAGTCAAATTATATTGTTATCTACAATGAGCTAACAATTTATCAAAATTTTTGTGTTAAATGACAATGAGTGGACGTTGTAGAGTACTCGCCTAAACTTCTCTATATCATCTCTGGCTTTAATTATGGTTACAACCGGGAAGCATTTACGTTGTTGTGGTCGTAGTTAAACAGTATAATGGTGGTAGATATCTAAGCGAATTCATAAACATCTTACCGCTACTAAAATTTTATGTTAGTTGGACTTGGACTCAAATGAAGAACTTCCGTACTCGGCAAGTTAGTTAATGATTTGTTTTAAGGTTTCTTACTAATTTATCCAGACAATTTCAAAACTACTACATTTTACCATTTATTGACAGTTGCGAAATAACTTACTGCCTGGCAGCATGTCATAAGTGGCCAATCTACGCTACTAAAACGCCTGAATGTATGAGCACAGACAATATGTTAAGAGTGAATGAACAAAATGTGTACTTGAAACCTTTAACTATTATATGAAATTAATGATGATGGAGAAAGTTTAGTATCATTTTTATATGAAGATTTAATTTCTTCTATAGCATAAGGCGTACAGAAAATTAAAGCGTGTAGAAGAACGAATCTATTAGTTTTATACATTTCATTATTTAGTGTGCGTTTGAGGAAATGAGAACATATGTTGAAATAAAGCCCTTGACATTATCTATGCAGGTCATCTCTGTCTATGCAGGTCTAAAGGCTAAAATTTAACCGTTAAAAATCATCAAATTTAATATCATACTATTTATTGATTAGCCTGTTATCGTGAAGGTTGCTGGAAATTTGTGATGTCTTTTACAGTGAACCAGTGAAACATTTTAAAAATAAATGTTAATTTCGGAAATAAGGTTTATGGAATTTCTTATCATATTAATGTAAATACTTATAGCATGTTCCATCATCATTACGATCAGCCAGTAGACGCCCGACGCAAGACATTGGGCTCCCCCAAAAAGACCCCTGCACAGATCGGTCCCTTTTAGTATGTCCCATTTCGAAATAATATATTTTTTCTGTTATTCTCGACCAATAAATACGTAAAATATAATCTCGTTTAATTAGTATTGTACAAAGGCCTAAATTATAAATTAATATAAAGTTAAAAGTGTTATGAACAAACATAAATTAAGTATACAAAGTTTAGTTAACATGCAAAATCTTGAGTATGCACCGCAGAGTCATTTTTGTATAGACTTTTATAATTAACAATGGCTTAGTTGACCTCAATTTCACGTGCTGTTAAGTGACAATGCGACCGTAGATGGAGCGTGCTCATCCAGAATATATAGGCTCTAATATGTTTACAGTCGAAAACCGTCAAGTCTACCCAGTCAGACATGTAACAACTCAACCACAAAGTTAACTCCCAAAACACGCGGCCATAGAAACCGGAAACATGTTACGAGGCAAGTGTCCCTGCATCAAGTAGGCAATGGATGTATAGCCACGAAGTAACAGGTAATAAGTTTACAATTGTTCGAAATTAAAAAAAAAATTTACAATATGTGATGTGTCCGTACAATTATATTTTAGATCATATTTCATAATTCATCTCTTTCATAAAATATGGAATTAATTAAATGCTATTCACCATGTTATAATAAAATACAAAATAATTAGATACATACAGCACATATTTCACAAGTATAAAAATTAAATGAGAAACGGTCCTTATGTGTGTGTGTATTTGCACTGCACGCACACACGTGTAGTGTCGTTACTGTTAAATCATTTGTCTGGTCATCGCGTGGCGCATTTTGCGCTCCCATGACTCTGCTTCGGCCCACGAATGTCGCACGTCGCGGAATAACTATAAATAAAAAAAAAATAGACATCAAGTACATCTACCTTTCGATTTACACTACATACAGATCCATTTACTTGAGTGGTAAGTCTCTGTAGACCCCTTATGTAGCTATTAATATAAATCCTTTAGTTTTGGGCCAGATAAAACAAGGGTCTTCGGTTTGCGGGCCTTGAACGCGGTTGCTGCTTTCATCGCTCTATAAGCGAATATAATATTGTAATTACAATAATAACAGTAGCAGAAAGACCGTCGTGTATTTTACATTGCACGGCGACAGCGTGCTACGTGTAGTACGCATGTTCTTCTAACTACTACCATGTTATGTATATGTAGATAAAAAAATGTATTAAAATAAGTAATAAAGTATCCAACTATCCAAATCTAAGTATCTGAAATTATTATAAATATACTATCATGAAAACCAAAATTTAAAACTTTACCTGAGACAACCAAACCTCGTCGGCTAACAATTCATTTAATATTAAAGTTGTGTCTTTGCTAGGGTTCTGCATCCGCTTGTCTGCGACGCGTTTACTGCACTCAGCGTACATGAGATACTTTTGATGCGATATCCTCGAATATAATTGCACACGACCACAACATGTCCCACATACCAGGAACTCCTGGAATTTAAATATTTAATATTAATACTGCGCATGCAATATATACATTATAAAACACTTCTCACCAATATACTCGATATGTGATAATTACATTAAATAAATGTTGGCAAATCGCGATAATTACATTAGCCGGGAAGTATATTTATATACAACAAGAAAGCACAGGTCCTTGCGCAGCACATTTGCTGGTGATAATTTATTTATTTATTTACTCTTTATTTGCACAATTACAACAAAAAGGAAAAACATTATGTACATGAGAGACACAGTA
>DWLS01004884.1:0-13364 GCA_018246255.1 Pachliopta kotzebuea | reverse complement strand
ACCTGATTCAAGTAGACGAACTTAAGGTGTTTTCATTAACACTTGAGAGTCAGATCTTTAGAGCAAATTGGTTAGAAAAAAAGGAAAACAAAACTCTTTATTCAAGCAGTTGAGTTGATATGTTCCATAACTTCACTGGCATTTCATGGGAGTATCATAAGAACAATTTCTCCCATCAAACTTTAGGCTAAAGACAGTGATCCAATGTAAATGACGTTTTAAGCAATATCACTATCTCCTTGTCTTTGTAAACACAAACCGTCTGATAAAAATGATTTTTTTAAAAAACTCATACAAACAAAACAATATATTTTACAGCAGAAAGTTCTGCTTTAAAACATTTATTAACGACAAAAGCTTTCCAGTTGCATCGGTTGTTAACTAACTTTGTTTACTTAAGATATTTCTAATGAACGTGGTAAAAATTGCATTTAGAAAAGTTCTGTATTCACCGGTTCTTGTCTACCGTAAATCTTATGACCGAGTAAAAATTATAAGACTTTTTTCACTCGATCGGTTCATATTTTTTGTGAATTACCGCATTATCTTTTATGATTAGTCTTTTCAACATATATCATATGGGTAAATGGCATTGACTTCTTACGTTAAAAAGGCGACAAATCCCAGAAGTTAAACATTATGTGCTGTTTATTATTAACATTGAGGTACCTAAGGCTTAAGTAATCTTTCCACTTGTGTTCAAATTAAAAGTTTAGGGCATATATATTAAAATACCATTTTAATCAAATAACGTTAATACAGATTAAATCTCCTAGCATATAGGGATATTTGACGCCAATGGATTTTGATGACACCCACGGGACAAAAATTTAAATTTTAACCTTTGCATGATTTGAGGGTAAATCACTAAAGTAAATAAATTAAAAGAGCTTCCATTTTAAATAAGCTATGTGTAATATTAATCTAATCAGGTAATTGTTTAAATCAATTAATCATTACGAGGAGCAGGGGCAGCTGGGACCTCGCCCATTTTACTGCAATATTACATAGATTTACCTGTACAGTTTAAAGTTAAAAATGGCTGGTAAGTCATTACATGCGATAAAATTAAAATTTGTTTAATGACTACTTTTTCATAACTAAACACTAAATAAGTATTTGATTTTTTTTCTATACTTTTATATTAAGTCTGTTAGCAATCAATAGGTGCAAGCATTTTAAATATTATAATATATTAGTACATTTGTTCAAAAGTGACGCACTTTAATTTCTTTTCTTTCGTTAACATTTAAATTTTTTCTCCGAAAATTTTAGTTTCAGTCCGAGATAAGAGAGAAAGGGAGATCACGGCTATTAAAAGTGTAATTTTATTTATAGATATATATAGAGAACGTCGTTATTATTTTAAGATTAGAGATTCCGTAGTGTGCGGAGTGTTAACGCTTGTTAAAAAATTATAACAAAAAAGAAGATTTTGATGAAAATCCTTGTATCTTTTGTTACATACGATATTTACGAATGGGCAACATGGTATTACGGCGAGGAATATGTAAAGGGGTTACCCAAATTAACCCGTGCAACAATGCGCACACAAAGCAACCTGTAATTTCCTTTTTGTTCCCTTTAACAATTGGTTCCAACTATTGTTAGCGAGATAACACTTCGAAATGACCTAATGAGCGGCTACTCGGGGTAATTGCCTAAAATATCATACATATGAATACTTAAATATTTATTTACGATGTTTTACATTAGTGTATTCACTATCACGAAATTACGGACGAAAAAAACTGATGGAATGTTGCATTTTCCGCAAAGCTGTCCTCATCCGCCATATTGCCCTTCCAGAGCTTTGTAGATTTGTCAAAAATTATTATAAGATTAGCTAGCTTATAAATTAATATATTTCTATAGTTTTTCTTCGATATTATATATCATCATCAGCCCTTAGAACATCATAGCTAAACATACTCCTCCGAGTACTGCCTAACTATCTATTTGAAATCACTGTAACTTTCAAGTTGAGTTGAAGTTTCAATACAAATTAAAAGTTTTAAAGAAACCTGATTAAAGAATGGATGATTGTGAAGTTGATATGATCATAAGATGATATTGTAATAAAAAAAAAACCACTGAAATGTCAATTCAATTAATGTTGCAGTTAACGCTGCAGCGCTGATTTTAAAGCCCGTTTATTTCAAAATATATATTATGATGTATTTCAAAATTTAAATAAATTATCCTTATTAAAAAACTGTCTTCTTTTCATTAAACGTTAATCGGTTATCGGTGAGGTCCATCAATACGTTAAAACATTGACTATCCGTTGATTGATCCACATGTAATTTGTATATTACGCTCGTACATGCGTAATCGCTATCAACAACCATTTTGTCCGGGCGTGTTTTGTATGAACCAATTCAAGTGACACTCGACATCGAGTAATGGGTACTAAAGCGGCTTGTCAATTTATATTGTCTCATTAATAATTCCACATTCCCGGCGCGATTGTGAGGCGTTATAATGACAGGAGGATGACGTATGGATTTGTCGCTTACGGCGTTTGGAGGCGCGCGCCGCCGGCCACATCAAAGAGGTGGCCTCCTTTGATGTTGCCGCGGTGCCGCCCTCGCTGTTGCACTGTGCTGCCCCTACTCACAACGTAATATCGATTGTCGATAAAACATTAAAAATTCTTATAATGCTATATATTCTCTGATGATGTTAGCGCTGACTCGTCTTTTGTGACGTATACAGCTCACCTGATGGGCACGCGAACCATGGGGCCCTCGGCCTATTAACCTAAACCTAATCGAATATTTCTACTAAATATATAATGCTATATTTTTTTGCTATGCCAATTACTACATAATTTTTAACTAAATTAAATTAAATAGAATACACAACTACCGGTTTAACTCGGGCGGTAGCTTGAAATCAGTGTTTCACCTTCTGCAGGTCAGCAATAAACTGAGCTGCGGCCTTTTCCACCACTGCAGAATACATACATACTATATTTAAATATATTACTTGTATATAGTGTAAAAACACCTGAATATGCTTGTGTATTATGTCTTATGTTTATCCACATATATGTATGTGTTTTTTGTGGCACATTTACGTTCTATCTATTTAGTTAATCATTAGATTTTAATGAAATATTTTTGAAGCAATATTGCTTTTTTACGTATGAAAACAAACTCACATACATACGTTTATGTCCATATATACTATATTAAATTTTAGTATCTTTTTGCACCCGATTACATATATTTTTTTAATGATTTTTCTCTTAGCAACCTTAATGTTTGACAGGAAGAGAATGTATTTGCTCGCCAATTGGTTTATTATATATTTTATTCTATTGTTATGTTTGAGCAAAAAGAAGTAAATTATTAACTAATAAATATGTTATAAATTGTTCATAATATACTTATTACATGTAGAATAGTGTTTCAAGTATTAAAAACGTTTTATTAAAATACATTAAATCTTATTTGAATTTTTAACTTGTTATTTGTATGTAATAAATTATATTCTAATTACTGAAAGTAATATAATATCTATGTATAAGTGTAGTCGTAGTTCAATCGTTTATAGGACTTTCATATTAATGTTATTAACACATGCCGGTATTTTTTTGTAAATTCTTATTAAAAATCTCAAGAATTACTTATAAAATACGGACTTCGAAGTTTTCTTGCCCATCACTATAAAGCAATAAAACGAATGGAACACGTATTTTGACGTGAAGCGGCGCTTCTGGTCGGACGTTCCCTTCGCTCATATGACTCCGTCCCTGTCGCACAAGTGGAGGTGTCTGAGAGGCTATTATAGTGTTATAGCTTGCTTCGACTTCGCTATAAATTATAGTGGAATTGTACCTATTCTTTTGGACGCCTCGGTTTGGTTAAAAGCGATCTGACAGATTCATTTTCTTAGGATATAGCTCGACGGTGGGCCTAACTGGCACTGGCCTTTGTAATTATTTCTGCTGTTCCATCAGCTCTCGTTTCAATACATTTGTATGTTTTCCAGCAGCATGAAGGAGTGGACGGTTTGTATTTACGCGCTGTGGCAAAGGCATGAATACGAATCTAATTATTAGATATTCAAGAAATGTGAGGAATTTCAATAGATTCTTATTAGGTTTTTAATATTAAAAAGTTTCACATTGCTTTTAAACTCTTGCGTAAATCTATATTAAAAAAGTCAAAAGTTCGCCTTTTGTTCTCAGTAAGTCATTTAGACTAAATGTATAACTTTTATATTAAATTACAGTATTTCAATGTAAATAATTTTACCTTTTGATTTTCAGACAGTCTTTAGCTTGTACTTTCGTTTATTCTTTCCACAAATTTAAATGGAATTATTATTGTTAACACATTTTGTGTTATGTTATTTTTTATTTATATAACTAAAAATAAAGCATCCGTTATGCAAGTGCTTAGGGTACTATAAAGTCATAAACCAAACAGAACTTACATTATCCAACAGCGAGGATACAGCAGAGAGGCACAAATTAACGTATCGAGATATCTGAATCGAGATGTTTGCTCAAAAACTTAGATCGTAAGAGGAAAAAAGGGGGTCAATAAAAACAACGGAAGGCTCTTTGGCGGCACCTTGGGGGTCGTAAAACTGGCCATTAGGTGTCCTATTAACGCCTATTTCGACATAATTAGGATCAATTCACTGCGGGGTTTAGTCATATAATTGTTTATGTTTTATGTGTGCATAATGTTTAATGCGTATTAAAGTTTAGGGGGGGCTATTCCGGTGGCAAGAAGGCGCTATTCATTATTCAAATCAACAAGATAAAGGCGCGCGGAGCTGCAGCTGATAGGAAAATTAATAAAAACTTAGTGGACTTACGATATCTTTTTAATAATTATAAACATCTCAAACCTAGATAATAAGTAAACCTTTTTTAAAAAAAAATCCCTGTACTGGTTGCTTTATTTAATTATATAGTAGTCGATATGAAGTCAATGCTAAAGTAAGATCACCGTCGTATAAGTAATCAATATCTAAGAATCGCATTTCGAGCTAACCCAATGGTTTTGTTTATTTATCTACAAGGTAATATAAACAAACGGTTGATTGTTTGTATTTCCCCCCAATCGTAAAGTGATCGCAGCAATGAAAGCAACTACCACGGGAATCAATCAGCTTTCTAGACGAGGTTAAATTATGCACTGGCGCCTACAACCAGCGCCGTCGACGTATTATGCGTTTTTGTGAACTAGAAACGGGTAACGTAATGATGGTGAACTAGCTACTTATATTATACGATAAAGAATTATTTACTGTATCATTGATGCATAATCAATGATACAATAAACACAGAGACTGTCGGCTGAGCGGTAGTCTTCATACGAATATCGGTTTGTCTATAGGTATGCATAACAGATATATATCAATATCCAGTTTATTCTATACAAAGACATTTTGGCCACTTTTTCATTGGTTGAAACAAAAGTTTTCTTTATGTATAAATATACACAACATTTTTTTACTAGGCATCCCGCATCAAGCAAAGACGTATGTTAAGTTGCATATCGGATGCTGATAAGACCGTGGGTGGTCACTGCACTCGCGGAGACGAAATTTATAAACTAAGAGCGGGAGAAGAATACTTCAATATTGTCTTGACACAAAGTATATTAATGTTTTAAGTTGTAGTTGTTGCCAAATATAAAGATTAATATATCCTAAATTTAGAATAAAACATCTAACTTTATGTCCTCACTGAAAAAATTGAAACCGAGAGTAATTGAAAATTATGGTCATTTGTAGATCATATGATCATGTGTTGATTAGTGGATGTCACATATCATCGATAGCTGTTCTTCTTAGAACATATCAGTTTCCTCATGATCCTTTGACATTGCTTCACGAACTGAGCTATCATGTCGTCTCATATTTAAATTTGACTAACATTTCGCTTATACAGTAAAGAAGTTTTTAAATTTTTTTGTAAACACCAGTTCACGTTAATGTTCCAAATAATGTAGCTGATGGTTCCGTGCATAAAGCTCATGATGAATTACGAATATCAAAGGCCGCGGTTGCCATTCGTAATTAATTTCAAACGAACATCATAATCGTAATTTTATGTCTATCCTTTGATGTTGGATTTCGTTTGTAATCCCTGATACGAATGAACGCCGGTGGACTAACGACCGCTATTGCTGCCTAAACTTGAAATATAACAGTCTCTAAGACAGTTGCTCCCAAACTTTGATAAAGTACAGACATTAGTATACAGCCTGTATTAGTTAAAGGTTGTACTATTACTGTCATTTATTAACAATGAACATAATTTTATTCTATACTTACTATGGATTTTTGTTCAGTGTTCAAAGGACGACATTTTTTTTTATTTACTTAATAGTATAGAAATTGTTATGTATTGCTGATATTAACAAAAAAATTACTTTTGTCTTAAGTTATTATATTCATATTATATTTAATTCGCTATTTCCATTGACTTTGGAAAGAGTTTTAATTTAGACAATGAATTATTGCAATTATTAAAAATTTCTTTTGCATAGTTATAATGTAGTAGATATACATAACACCTATTTTATATTATTACTACAAGAGACTTTCGCTGTCTTATTAGATAGGTTTTTCTGTGGCTAGGTTATGTTGCATAAGATTACTTTCAGATTCAAAAAGACCTGTAATTTAAGAAACGTCTTTCATATTTAAATCTCTTTAATATTTTTATTGTTAAAGTATTCAAAAGAGCAACATGTTTGGAAAACACTATTTCAAAGTCTTTATGATGTCCAGTGTAAGATATACTCGGTGAATTAAAGTAGAAATGTTTAAATTCTTCTAAACATCCTCTTACTGCGGTGTATATGTTAAGTTCAAAATTAGTTTCAAATCTATGCCATCAAAATAACAATCTTATAAATGTTATTTTTACAATTTCTGTTGTTAATGTTGTTTAACTGGTGGCCGAGTAACATCTGAGCCCCACGACGGAGATGTTAAAGGAATATGACTAATTTTATTATCGGCTTACCGCTGTACAAAATATTTAATGTCTTAGAAAGCATCATTTGAACATCCTTATTACCTTATAATAAGATTTCAATTAAAGAAAATCGATAGAAGACATTACTTTGTCCAACAAATCTGTCGCTTGACAGACGTACTATCAAAGGGTACTGTGTCTCATTAGTGCTTATCTTACATATCAATTGATATTAAACTATTTGAGCCGATTATTTAATGCGACAGGACCGTTCGGATCGGATGTGGCAAGGCGACGTGTGTGATTGAGAGGCGCAAACGAGCCGTGGCAATAATACAGCGGTCTCTTTGATTTGTTTTATAATTCGGGTCTTGTTAAGCGGCACGGGACCGCGGCGTCGGACATGTCCGTTGACCGCTCGTTGAGCCCGGAGTGACGTTAAATTGATAGTTATAAATAGAAATAGAAGTGAATCTTCAAATAAAACACAACATAGTTTGAGACATAAAAACTTTTTTAAAGCGACGTAACTCTGTTATCTGGCGTCTGAACTTTGGTCAAACTAACTCAGACTGTAATTTAAAGGTGGTGGTTTGCGGGAGACCGTCTAGGTAGATACCACCGCTAGCTCTGTAGTCTCGGATTACCAATAATAGGATTAAGGTAAGCCTTGCCTGTCGTAAAAGGCGACTGAAAGGGTTTTCGGATTCGCGGTGTTTGTGGGAAGGGGCCTTCAATGACCATTAAGTGCGCTCGGGGCGGACGACAAGTACGAAGTGATCTCGTACCTTGTCGTAGTATGTTGTGTACGCAGGGGAGGGCAACAACTTTCCCCGGGATGTGCTTAGCAGCAGCAGCAGCACGGAGGCACCGGTGTCTTCCGTAGGAGATCCCGGAGCCTTCCGCAATGCACTGAGGATGACCATCGACGGAGTTTTAGTAGGTACAAATCCCGTATAAGCCTGTCTTCCCCCAGATGCAAGGTATCTTATGAAGATTGCCTCCGCGACAAAAAAAAGATATCTGCCACTGCAGTATACATTATATCCAGCGCCACGTTGTTATGGGCAAGCGTGGCACTTACCATCAGGTGAAAGAATCGCTCATTTCATGAATCAATGAATTTTAAACTTTGTATTTAAAATCCGAATTACTATTTTACTGTAACTTTGCATAGCACGGTGCTTTATAGCAGGCTGTGCGTCACCAACCGGCTTTCGATTATTTTTACTAGAGGATTCTTAGTAATTTTGGTCATATTGATAGCCGTCTACCTGATAACTTTGATAAAAGTATGGTTTTAGGCAAGTTGGAAGTGAAAAGACTACACGGTCGATCAATTAGTGGCCTTAGAAAAGCAGAGGAACGGACTGTATGGAAGCGGTACGGACAGGATCTTCTGCAATGAAGAATACGATCTAGAAGAAGTGTTTCACTTTACGTAATAAGTTGTTTATTTATGTTTAAAACTAACATTTTAGGTGGTCAATATATGGTGGTAGTTACTAATAAGCAATTAATAATATTAACAGTAACTAATATGCAATTACCCGGCAATCCGCATTTGGCCTGTGTGGTGAATAAACAAACAAAGCTTCTCACCCTTTGAAAGAAAGTCTAGTCATAGTACACGGAATATTTAAAGGAGTTTTTAAAATTAATGATAAAATATATGTACGTTCGCAATAAAATCAATTTTGTAGCAGCTTCTATTAAAGTTCATAAGTAATTGTGTGATTACAATGAGGACATTATATCTCGCTTGACAACGTCAAACGTTTCCTTTCATAAATTTATTAGGACGTTATAACTTATTACAATCATTTATGGTACATATGCGGACAAAAGTGCATGTTTAAAGATATTTATGCTTTTTTAATAATAATTATTTTATTAATATTTACATACTCCATATTGGGCTAATATTTAATCATAAATGCTAGCCTAGAATGCTATAACTTTCATATGTTGACAGGCGGTACATGGCGCAATGACCATATTGATCTACATTGAATAACAATATTATTTAATATATATTTCATGTACAAGTAAACATTAGATAATATTAAAAAGATTATTTAAAAGATAGTATCGTTAGAATCTGTATGTAACTATATAAACACAAATAAAAAAAATACTGCATATCTTGGAAATCTTCTGAAAGTGGAGTGCAGTTTATGAATAATTACGTAAATACAACTTAATAAAGAAATTGTGTGTTTGTATTACTTATTATATGTCTATAGCACATGTACCTTACTTACTGCTCTAGGGTTATTTCCCGTATACTTGTAGATGGTTAAAATCTCTACGAACTTATTGGGCCACCCACCATCTTCATGTTAGAAATTGCCTTTTCCTTAGTTTAAAATAAAATATTGAAGGTATAACTATTACTAATGAAACTACTACAATTTAAATACGAAGTAAAAATATTTAAAAAATGGTATATTTTTAGGATGAAAGTAAAAAAGGCTTTTCTTTTATAATCTGTTTAAAAGATATATTATATCAATTTATTTATCAGTATTTAAATTTTATGTAATATATTATATAGAAATATTTCTTTATTCACATACCTGTTTCAAATCACCTTTACCTCTATAGTACACATCTATATGCTTTTCTTTAATTCTTTTTATTTACAGATCTGCAGGAAGAAAAATCTTTTGGAGTTAAGCTCGCCTCTGTATTTCTCTTTGTGTTTATACAATAAAGAATTAACAAAGGTAACAACATGTTTCTTTTTTATAAATTGTACAAGGAATTGTACACGTCTGTACTTATAACAGATTTCGTAAAGCGGGTTTCACAACGGCGTACGCCACTCCGATCCGTCGCCGCTAATCGTCCAATAAACTCCCATTTATAACATAATTGTGCCTTAATATACCCACACTCGCCGCGAAAGCTCTAAAACACGACAAAACCACTTCATTATCGGCCATTGTTACGTGTTCACTCCACATCGAATTGACATTGTGCCGAATTACGGACCATAGACAACCCTGTTTATTTTCTTTTCTCTTCTCAAAAGACGCACCGTTTGCGAATGCGGAATGCACAGACAACATATGCACTTATTTTAATAGCGATAAAGGCGCGATTTCTTTTTTTTTAAACAGCTAATAAATGGGAAATAACGATTCATCATTCGGCCAAGTTCTCTTGTTAATTCGTTACAGTACGGAGGCTGGGTTTTTGGGTCAATTCTTTGCCGCAGGGGTAGGTAGGTTATTATGGGAAAAAACTTTACCATAAACGCCATTTGGGCTGGCGTAAGTTCCACGAGCGTTATAAAATTAGCGTTACATTGTGCTAAAATATGAAATAGTTGTTGAATTATTCATTCACTTATATATCGTTAAACGGCTCTAGATACATAAAAAAGGTAATAGATGATAAATGACACCGTAGAACATGATGCACAATTCCAAGCAGTCGAAAATTGGAGTAATGGTAAATGATGATCCTGGAAGAATGGAGTCGTCTAGTGGAACTGGTCACTGTAACTACTTGAAGACCACGACCAGTCTGTAAAAATTGCAACGATTGACAAGAAGAATGGTAAACATACTGATTATAATAATAGGAGACTAAGATAAATTTGACGTTCTTCCGATTTTAAATGATGTACTGCTTCTAGCAGCTGAGAGCATTAGATAAGATGTTTACATAGCGCCACACCACAATGTGATTATCGGTCTTTTTCAGTACTTGTCATGTATTAAGAACATGCTTGGAACTTCTTTGGTAATATAGGTGTCGGTAATTATTATCTATTCTATGTACTATGAATTTATTTGTTATTATTCAAAGTTATGTTGAAACTTTACTGTTTTCTTTTAAAAATGACACTACAAGCAAGGACTCTTACCGTATCATTGTTTTACAGTAACTTTTTTCTTATATACATTGATAAACTACTAATGCTTTTGTTTTTCCTTAAATTTTTGTTTTTTATCTTCTTTCCCAAAAACATTTACAATGAGACTTTTGTTAAGGTCCTTTTATTTTAGGTCATTGTGAACCTATAGTAGGCCTTCCCCGTTTATGTTTAACATATGGTAAGTTTAAGGCTGTCTTGAAAACACGGTCTTTGACACTGACTTTTTTATTTATAAATTTCAAATTAATTTGTGTTTATGACAAAAAAACTGAAAGAACTTTCTAACAGGAAGTGGCTACAACCGAATGATGGGACCCGGGACGCCTTCGGTAAAATTTAAAAGCGGACACAATAAAAAAAAAAGGTAATCCCGCAACTGTCAGCGCCTAAGGCGGCGCGTGCGCAGTTCCAAATTAATTATAATGACACTTTAATTATAAACAAAATAACGTTACTAGTAATGGCGGATCTGTTACTAAATTATGTAAAAGCTATTCGGGATACATGGTATCTGACGATATTGAAGAAATAACAGATAAACCATTCAAAATGGTCAGGGTACGTAGTCTATGACTAATACTTCATTGCTCTTGTAGCGTAAAATGTAACTGGTTGCTTAGTGAAACAAAGCTGTTGGGATCGATTCTAGGACTAAATGAGAGGAAGTTTGCTTGATGGTAGTGATTTTTGAGCATGTTTGCTATCACCCTCATTTTACTATTTAATAATTACGAAGATTTTAACCTTTTTTTTTTAACTTTGTGTCCATTATAATGATTTATAAAAGTTAGAGCATATTGTGTTTTAAGAGCTAGATAGATTTTAACTAGTGTTTAACCCATTTATTAAACTAGAGCTAAGCTTTTCATTATTAGTTAGATACTGTATTTGAGAGCATCACACTTTATTATTCAGACTTCAGCATCACTAATGACCTAGTTTACATTATTAGGTAGATTTGCGGTTTGCGAAGTAAAATATTCCCATTTAATAAAAACATGTCAGGTAGAAACTTAAAGCACTTATGTATGTTAATTAATAATATTGAGTGTAAAAAAAGAAATAAAAAACGACTTATCTATATATAATTGTATTATTACACAGATTATACAAATAGTAGTTAAAGTACCAATCTTATTTAATTAAAGCAATTACAAATTCAATAGAAATCCATACAAACATTTCAATGGATGTTACAACAATCATATTTAAATTGTAGTATTGTGGATTAATTGCATTAAACATTTTCGTATGAATAATTACATATGGTAATACCACACGAGCGCCTTCGGTTTCGAAAACAAATGTTTAATAATTATACATCACGATTCAAGACGGTTATTATTTTGGTACATTTGAGTTCAACAACTGGTTTCATTTCCGACATTATTTGCCCCAGCATTGGAAAGGACGAATTACTTAAAGAATAGAAGCTGCCGCCGCTGGCGTAACTAAAATTGCCAGGACTTCACCACCATCGATGAACATGAAATTACTGTATTCATTTTGTATAAAACGGTGAAATGATTGTAGCATTAAAAAATTTCATCGTATCGAAATCAATACGTAACGCCATATTATTTAAAGAATACGAAAACACTAATTAACAGCTCTCTACTGCATAATTAACGGTTTTCTTTAACTCGATGTATGTATTTCGTTTGTACGTTTGATGGATAGTTTTTTAAGGTGTGGTTTTTAACTTGCTACTGGTTTATTAAATGTTGTGTTTTATAGGTCTACTCTTTTAATATATTATTAACAACGCGATACATATATTGTTCAAACATGAAAAGCGTCTATCAGAAAAGTTTAATTATATGATCCAATGTTATAAACAGATTTTTTTTATGTTAACTGTAATAAAAATATTGATGAACAGAATATGTAGATGCTTTAGTAGAACAGAAATTAATTCCATCGTACGTATATATATTCAATTGACAAACTACATTGAACAATTATGAATAAGCTAATAAGTTACCTGTATTATTCTGTAGTATACTTTATAAAGGACTTAAGTATACAATTATTAATATTACAATCATAACGGCAAAGTGTATTAAACGTTTTTTAGTTTGTGTTTGCACTTTTTGTCTAACAAAAGTAGGGTTCCCTTACCGATGATTGTTTGGACTTTATAACTCAAATAGAAGTGAGAAAATACTTTAACTATATGTATGGTGTACTAAGAACTTTTTTTAGTAATCTACGTCAATAAAACTACATTGTATATTACTAAACTAATCATACTAAAATATATAGCCGCCTGAGTATTAAGCAACGTATATGACGAGCATATTATAATGAAGTTAGGACAATTGCTTTGTACCACTAAACAGTTATGAGAAGACCGTATTATTTAAAAGAATAAGAGGTTTATTCATACCACAAACATGATATAAAATATTACATAAAAATAAAAATTACAACTTCTTTGGTTGTTCATTGGGTTATTCAAGAAAAGAGCATATTGTTATCTCAAGGGTAGGCAACGCACTGGCATCGCTAGTGACCGTGGGC
>DWLS01004883.1:0-13364 GCA_018246255.1 Pachliopta kotzebuea | reverse complement strand
GCCCAGAATGCCAATGTTTGGCTTGGCACAAAGGTGTGTGTTTCCGAAGAGTGGCGATGCGACAAAGGGGGCTTTTTCGCATCACATTATTAATATAGTAGCATAATAATCTATTCCTACACAAATTAGAAAAATCGTAGAGATACACTATAAGTAATGTACTCTCTGTATGATGCTCGTATAATTCATCATCTTATAGATTATACGTATCTTTCTATGACTGAAATACTTTAAAATAACGGTGATTGTGTTTACTTACATTTCATTTAAAGCGTCCACGAAAGCTGACCAATAAGGACTATCTAATGCAGTTGGTTTTGATTTTTCTATTCTCCGTATATAAGACAATTCAGTATCATTACCCATCTGCTCAATCCAATAATTTATCTAAAAGTTTAAATTATTGTATTTGTTTTATAACTAATTAATGAAACATATACAATGAAAAATTATTTTAAAAAAGTCGTAGCAGGTATGTTACAGTAACACTGTAAATTTAGAGACTACAAATGAGATGTATTGGAGAAAGAAGAAACGCAAATCACATAAAAGGTGTACCAACAATGTAACTGAAATCGCACACATTTTTATTATGTTGAAAGAACAGTTCTTCACATCTACATTGAAATTTATTCTAGTACCATAAACTTAAAAAAAAAACCTTAATTTTGTTATTATCTACAATTCAGCCTTTTGTTGTATGCCTGCTGTTGAACATAGGCCATTATTTAATAATACGTTGTAATAATCTACTCTATAAGTGTATATCTATTTGCAGTAATTGATGGATCTTGAATTAGTTCTCATAAAATGCTAAACATAATACGTATAATATGTTAAAATCAATTTAATAAACATTGAATTTTTCATAATAATTTATAATAATATGACATATTGCTAAATGTTTGTACCAATAGAAAGAAGGATAAATCACGAAATTCAGATTTGTTTTTCAACGTGGGATGTGATATATATTCTGTGTTATATATTTCAGCTGATGTACGAAGAAAATTAAAAGAAAACATACCAACTCATCCATTTCATTAGCTTCAACTGATATAGACAATCTCATGTCAATTACCACGTTTACTATACTAGGTATTATATTAGAAGCCACTCCGCCCTGAAATTATAATTTCACATAAAATCTTTTTAGTTAGTCGCCAGGTGTTCAGTGAAAACAAGACTAAGAATGGTTAATTGTATCAACTGGAACAAACTAATATTGTTGTAGCGATGTATCTCCAACACGTGTACTGGTCCCATCAAGTGACGAATTGAAAAGATAAAATAAATACCAGATGAAGAAGTATGAAACTGGAATTTCCCTATAGATGGTGCTCGCTATCAGTTTAAAGACCGTAAGACCGCTTCTGTAGCGCCATCTTCTTCCTCTAACAACTGACGAAGTTTGTCAACACATAATAACCTAAGTTTCATACACCGGTATATTTTTGTATAACCTCAAACATGTGGAGTTTTGTGCCTACGAACTATGATTTGCGGACAGCATTGGTTTTCTGCTATGTTTTCTGTATGAAAATATACGAAAATGGCTCGACAACCGGTTCGCTTCAAAGGAAGAATTGTTTTTTTGGCGTGGCATTCATAACTTGCCGAAGAGGTAGGAAAAATTTATAAATTCCAATGGAGATTATTTTGAATAAAATATTTTTTATAATTTTCAAAAAACAGACGTGCAATTATTACAAAAAAAATCCGATTTCATACTTGAACGCCTATGTAGTTGTCACTGAGAGACGTTAAGTATGACAGAGAGTAGTTATTATCGGGATTATATTTGTTACGTAGACTTTTCAATTGGTTCTCTTTCTGAGCATTAGTAGCTGTAATAAAAGGTATTGTTACTATATCAGTTACTTTTATTTGTGTACTAAACGGAACTCCCCACAACAAGCCAGGCGGGTCAGAAAAACTTTTACTATTATATAATATAAAGCACCATGTACCTACTAATTGACAACCTCCGTTTTAAAACGTATAGTTAACTCCATCGCCGAGTAGCCAGCTATCGCGAAGATTGTGGTTCGTTGTCGGAAAACTGTCTTTAGGATTGAATATGAGAAATTGTAAAAAAATTATGTCATATTATTTACTTTAATCATATTTATATTAAGAGTCGTGTAAGATCCGTAATCCGTAGCCTCTCTAGACAGCATAATTTGCTTCTGTTGCTGTCTGAATCCCATCGTGATATCGAACAGACGTTGTACCTTAGTAAAATAATTATTCATCATCATCAAACAAATTATCAAACTGCAAACAAATATTAAGTTTTTCACAAGCTTAGTAAAGATTAATAATTCAACAGGTTTAAACTATTAGTTTTTGCTTTAAGAGTACATTTAATGAATTGCTAAGGAGTATATATAATATTGGCTTAGATAAGTTTTGTATTAATGTTTCGCTTTTCTGGCACGCTAATATGATGGTGTATAGAAAATAACTACAATAAATAGTATATATCCAACATACGTTAATGTATTACATTAAACAGTTGACGTCAAAAAAATTTAAAATAAAAAAAAATTATTGGAAATTGGTAATTCACCTTCTCCATGGCGGTTTCGTTTTGAATTGATGACCCGTGGCCACCTTCAGCGTGAATTGTTAAATTGAGTTCTGTTAATGAAAGTGCGTCTTTCAGAAAAACTCAAGCAACCAAAATATCATAGTTTACTTAAATATAAATTACTTTGTGTATGATATAGATTCTTATATAGCATTAAGAAAAAGGGTTATGTCGTAAAACGTTCATGTACAGCGACCTAACAGATATTACCAAAACTTCCAACAAATTACTTTCTGTGTGTATTCTATAAAAAGGAGCCTGTCCAAAAACTTTAATAAACGGGAGCCGCGAAAGGGAGTCTTTCTTTTTAAATGAAAATGATTATGAATGACTTACGCCAAGGTCTCTTGTCGTGATACATTGCGTATAATGTATCGTCAGAAGTTGTAATTCCTTCATCAAAAAAAAATCCAGGATTTAATGCTTTAAACTCTTCGGTCTGTAAAAATGGTATCATGCCATTGTAACTGCCAGTTTCCTCATCTGAAAGATATGAAACTTATTAAAACTATACTAAATAATAGACAAAAAGTTTTTATTGTCCAGTACCACAATTGTCTACTGTGGTATATGCATGCGTATAAAAAATAGACCAAAAAATATTGGCAAAAATTTTACTTTACTACCGATGTAAACTAATTCTTCAGTTCAAAATTTAAGTTAAGAATTTATTTTGAAAATATTTATTGCAGTAACCTGGCATAAGTAGTATGTGTATAGTGCGTCGTAGTTGAATATCGTCGTTTTTAAGTTTTCTTATTGCTTCTAAGTAATTAATGCTAAGAGCTTTAGTATCTTGAGTACCCCGCCCATACAGATCACCTTTGTCATCAATGTATCCGGAAAACGGTGGATACTTCCATTGTTGCTAAAATCAATAAATTTTTATAATGAAAAATATATTCAATTAAAATCAAAAACGGGTTGTCATTAAAAATTTACACATCTACACGTTTATATAAAAACTATACTATAGTGTATAATAATATCGATAGTCAGTACAAGCTATAATTTGTAAAAACTTTGTAAGAAATTTTGACAACGCGACATGTTTTATAAATTTCACTATAAAGACTAAATGCATCATTCAGTGAATTAACTGTTAAAATAGACAAACAAACATTTAGGCATTTAGAAAAAATGATCAACTCAGATAAAAAAGGATTTTTTCCGATTTCTAATATATACTTTCTTAAGGACAACTTTACATAAGTACAGATAAATTTTATAGTTTTTGTTTTATTTTGGGATTGCTTGGATTTATAAACATATACATTAATTCACAAAAAAATTGTTATAGTTGACATGTACATGAATATATACCCTC
Organism: Pachliopta kotzebuea; assembly: GCA_018246255.1. NCBI lineage: Eukaryota > Metazoa > Arthropoda > Insecta > Lepidoptera > Papilionidae > Pachliopta > Pachliopta kotzebuea. The sequence goes on along the minus strand of DWLS01004883.1, from coordinate 9,444 downwards.
CATAGCCTTGGTATAGAAAATCTCATTCATTGAAATTGGAACGGTGTCTGTCAACTTTAAGCCGTTGTTCAAGTTTAAGGGTAACTTCGCAGGAAAATTAGGGATCTTTGTGCGAATGTGACAAGCCCTCATTTCAAACTAAAAGTAAAACCTAAATACTGGTTTCTTCGCATAAATATTGAGAGATGTGATGATTTTGGATATTTATACCAAAAATATGTATTCCTAGCACGTAATTATATAGAAAGAGGGAAATAAATATATTTAGTATAACATACCGGGATTGTCAGTTTTGGATAAAGACAATGAAAGAAGACAGTGTTACCGGGAAAAATTTCATGCTAAACAAATTAATAAACATTTCAATCCATTCGTAAGAAAAGACTTTAGCGAAGTTACTAGGTCCTCGAGATATTAAAAAATGTTTTTTCAAGCTATGAGCTCTTTGTTATAACAACAGATGGGCTTCCTCTTAGTTCGCCTTAAACATTGAAAATCTTTTCAGTATAAATGTTTGTCAGTGTCTTGTCAAGAATGCATTAAATAGTAAAAATTTTACTATGCCCTTTTATCAGTAATACTTAAATAAAACAGATCCGATATTAAGACGACTGATGAATTTTGAAGATTGTAAACCTTGCCGTGATCTGTGTTGGTAAGACCGGGGTACACAAGTGTGAAACTCTGCGTGAAATTTCAGAACAAAAACACTTCTTTTATAATAACTCTATTCTATTGTTTGTACTTTGTGTAAGGTTTTGCAGAATTTCACATGGTGTTAAATAATAATAAGACCGTGAGTGACAAGGCGTAATCGCTAAGAATACTATGGCTTTCATATGTTGACAGCTGGAATGTTACAATACTGTTATGGTAGCCGACTTAAAATAAGATAATGGCAGCTAGTTGGCAGATTTAAGAAAAACGCAGTATATACCCCAGTAATTGAACTATCGTCCTCTGTCCACCGAAAGTTTCTATATTTAATCTCTGCAGTAATAAAAGTCAAAAGTTCTTTTACCTCAAGAACGGAGACGACGTCCATGTGAGAATTTAAAATTATGCTCGGTAGTTTTGGCTCCGCTCCAATCCATGTAATAACACAAATGGGTTTATTTGCCGGACGATGTACAGCAAATTGCAGTCCTGAAATATCAGCTTCTCTTTTCCAAAAATCAACAGCATGCTCTGTCAAAGATATAACAAAAATATTTAAAATTTCATTATTGATTTTTGATTTTAGGTTTATTTACACGGACCTACCATTACAATATTGTTATAACAAATACCTTACATTTACAGACAAAAGTAATTTACATTATTTTAATCTTGCTCTGTCGACCTTCCCACTTAACATTAGCGCACTTGCACATAATGAACTTAGTAAATAAATGTTCTGTAATCATTTATAAGTGATAAATAATCTAATTTTAATTATATTAAGCATGCCTACATTTTCTATTCAAAATGTTCTTTGCTATTTTTTCGTATATGTGCATACATACTTTATTTTTAAACGTATATTAACAGGATTAAGTTATTTAAAATTTGAATTATTTTATCTTAAATTTACAGTCGGATTCATTAGTTACTTTATTACAAATTTCAGAAAAGAAGATTATTTTTGCGGAAATGTTTATGCGTACAACGTGTACAAAAGAGCATTATCACCTACTTCGAAATACTATTTTAAGCAATTAATATCGAATTTCGTATCTTTTAAACTAGGTCGACAATGTACTATCATGCCATATAGGTTTCAATTTCTTACGTGAATACTCAATATTACCCATCATTTTGTGTTTAAAAACCTAGTAAGACGTATTAAAAATTATATTTTTTAGCTTCACTGCACTTAAAACAAAAATAATTTTAAATAAAATTTATTTTATTTGTCCATTTTATATATATACAAAGAAAGTAGAGAGGTCATGGTTACATGGTAAAGAAATAGTACGGACGAGCTTGACGTACAATAAGTTTTCTGCTAGCTAACCAGTCAATGCGTAAACCTGTGTTATTTAAAACGTCAGGTTTTTCTAATATTATGAAAGAAAAAATTCAAATATTTTACGTTATGCTAAAAATTAGTTTGTTGTGAAAACTGTGTGATAATTTTAATATTCTATCTTACATTTATACACCATGCTGTCTATTAGTCAAATAAATATTATGACTAAGAGGAAGAATGCAAAAAATATATGGTATCATTTTTTAAAATGTTTAACCGCTCCATAAAAAATTCGAATATAAAAAACTTACCCATGTTCTCTTCATGGCTTGTGTCTATTTGAATATATTCTTGTAGTAATTTTACAGCAGAGTTATTCATATATTGTTCGATGACATATTTATTTGATATAGGAAACGGAGAAATAAATTTAAAAACGATTAAGAAACATGATAAAGTCGTCTTCCACATTTCGTTCAGCGTTACCTCTCAAGATTCACTCGTGAATTCCAATAACAGACTGAGTGTATTTCGTCGATGTCACACACATACGTATATTAAGTTAATGATAACTACTATATAATTAAGTTTCTATAATTTTTGTCTTGAAAAAGTGATTAAAATATATTATCTTGCCAATTCCACAACCGAAATAAAATTAGTTATATATCTCCGTCTAACTTTGTGGATCCCTCTACTTCAACAAGATGTAATTTAATAACTATTAAGTCACAAATAACCAAATTTTGACTTGGTTTTTTTATCAAAATATTTTGTTAACAATCCCATGCATTAATGAAAAATACTTTAACTTTGTTGTTACAAACCATTCTAATTCTGTATAAAGATAGCCTTATTGACCTAACCTTGCGCTATGTAAAGAGTTTTTCAATATGCAATACAACCTTTAAGTAGCAACGAGTATTATCCATGGCCTTTCAAAGAAATAATAACACGGTCTATACAATTACTATTATTTCTACATATCTCTGAATATTCTTTAACATTTCATGAAAAGGGTTTACCTGTTAAGACAAAATCTACTATAAAAATAAAATAGACTTATGAAATATACGGATCTATGTTTTTTGTTAATAATATTGTAGCTATATTTTAAATTTTGATAAACATACTACATATACACAAATCCTCCTTCTGCGTCTTTTCGTTTTACATTTTTGGAAGTTGCGTCGCTGTTTAATTAGTACTAATTTTCACTGGGCGTCGTTAGATTTTCGTGGTTGCGTTGTAAGGATTCGAATTACTAATTTTTTCAATTTTCTTTTTTTTTTAAAGATGGCACCACTTTTGTTTCTAATTGTGCCATGCCATCAAAACGCGAGGATTCCCTTTGTTATTGAAAATCAACGCAATTTTAATAGTTTTATTTTCACTTTCATTTGCTAATTTTAGAGTTAAGTTTCAATTATGCGGTGTGTTGTGCTTTTTTTAAAAAGAGAATGATACATTTTTACGGGTTATTTTTAGTTAAAAATAGGTAAAAATTTTTTCAATTTATTTATTCACTGAGTTATATTATTTTGATTTTTTGTTTACTTTCAATTTCCTTTTTATGAAGTAGTATTTTTTTAACCCAGGAACCTATTTCGATCTTTACATCCTTTGTTATAGAAAATCTTAATTCACTTTGGGTTGTGTTTTTTTGGAACATAACTCCGTCGCAAAGCGAGGTGTTGATGTATATGAGTACATGTAAATAATTTTTACTGATTAAGAACAACCACCACCAAGGTGGTCTCGGCAGGTAAAAATCTCTATAAAACTCGATAAGGTAAAAAATAATTACTCCTGATTACATGCCATATATTATTAATTGTATACACTATGTAGTCGTTACCACATATATTCTTTTTTTTAAATAAAAAATCTTATTAATTTTTACTTACAATCACTACAATTTATACCACATTACAAGCCTTTTGTAGTTTTTTGCTGTATAAAAGAAAAAGTTATAACAGATACTAAGCTTTTTAGAATACGACAGGATTGGAATTCCCTAAAACCTAGTGTGTTACAATAGCCCGTATACACAAAGTTCACAAACCCTTTTCGATGTCTTCTACGACAGGCGTTACCTTAGTCTTATTACTAATATCCCGAGGTTACAGGACAGAATAAAGCTTGTGAATGTGTAAGAATGAAAATAAAACTACTGTATGGTACCTCTAAAATATATTCCATTGTAATCATAATTGATGCTTGAAACAAAAAGTAAATAAAATTAAACTAAGTTCTTGCATTTTCTTCCATTTCTCTTTTAAGTTCAAAGGCGTAGTCCTCACTTTCCGTGGCCGTCTCCTCCTGAATTTTACTATTTTCCTTTTCCTTGTAGCCTTCAGCGTCGTCAAGTGCGGAAAACACTGCATTTTTTTCGATTTTGGCTAATATCTTTTTATCGTGGTATGAATGGCTGTGGAGATTTGCTCTAAAAAGATTATTGCATATCAGTAACATTTTGAGAATGGGCTTTAAAAGAAACATTAATGGTACGTAGTAGTAATTTTTTAATTTAACTATGTCCTAGGTGAACAAGAAGTTCTGGTGGTAAATGTCACATCGACGTTGTACCCGTCACTTTGCGAGCTCAAAAGGTACTTAAACAAGAATTCTTCTAGTCAATCATAATTTAACAGCAGAAATAGACGCTGCAATAGAACGTATCTAGGCCTTCCTTAAGACACATTTACAGTTACACAGTTTATTGGGCAACTTTCAGCTGATAATGTTTTCCGTATCAATAAATACCATCTCTTGTAAAGGTATATAAAGGTAGGTTTATAGGAAAAACGGAAGACCAATGACAATTAGACCGTTAAATATCAGTTTGAACAAAGCATTATATGATGATCATGTGTGATATCCTATCGAGCGTTGCATTGAAGAGAAACCTCATTCCTTTTTACCTACCCAGAACCCAGTCTCGAGTAAAGAAAAGGCTATTACCTATTCAACACGATATTTCCCTTGGTGACGAGAAAAGCCATACACTTTTTGTTGCGATAGTCTATACAACGCCATCGTTTCACGCCGGAATTTTGAGTAGAGTTCAAGTTATACATAAACCGGTTAAGTATCACTTGAAGCGAACCCCTTATCGAAACTGTAAACTGTAAATTTGTGTTTATCGCAGGCGACGCTAAAAGAGAGAAACAAATTATTTATCTAAACTGAAAATTATTTCAAAATGTCAGGATGATTATCATTTTCGTTTATATTTTTATATAACTTTATTGTATCTTCGAGATATACATTCCACATTTTTACTGAAACTTTTGACGTAAAAGCTTTACAAAACAATCAGTGCATATTATATTAGGGAGGACACAATCTTCAAGTGATTTCATGTGATTTAAAATGATGTTGTGAAGTTTGAATGAATCATGGTATTTAAAAATAAAGTTTTTGAAGAAGATATCGAAATTACACTCGACCTCCCCTGGTCCACCATTTTTTGTTTTAGGGGATTAAATATATTAGTTAGATTGTGACAATGCTTGTAATCTTGAAAACCGACAAGATGTTTATTTTTCACCTTTGTATATCAAGGCTGTTTCAATTCCAATGCGCTTCCAGATATTGCTGAATCGGTGGTCTACTTAAGTGCGGTAAGGTGAACCTAGGAATTTTCTACATTATGTATTGGTGCCTCTCTGCACTACGCCTAAGTCCCTTCCAAAGAATAGCGTGCCCCTCCACTCTATTGATCCCGTCGTCTTTAAGTCTTAACTTAGCACTTGAAATTCCAAGTTCATTCCTTAGTCGCAAGTGTGAAAAGTCGCAACGAGGCACTTAATATGAAACAATACGCTTTCCATTGAGACGATTTTTTACAAAACCATCATTTTGTGCCCATCGCCTTAACACATTAGATGTAAGGTCTCGTTACCTCTGCATTTTACCATTTAGTTCAGAGCTCATTGTTATTCTTTTCGGCTTAATAAATAAGCATTAATGTCCAGCAAAATATTTTATGGAAATTATCTAATAAGATACTGATCTGATGCATCTTGATCAAATTGTTTTTCTCTGTAATAAATACTTGCCTATAGGAAACCAAATTTTACCTGTCATCACCAATCGTGGTAATGCTATCATTAAAGAATTTCAGTGGCTTAAAAGGAATTTTTTCATATGAATTTGGACTATTCGTCTTTTTGAGGATTTTTAAAGCTTTATTGAATTCATGGACTCGGGGTATTGTAATCCACGGGCTAAAATGCTACTTAAAGATTGTTATTATTAATGGATGTACTTAAGATTTATACATTACGTTTTTCAGGTGGTGACGTATTCGATTTTTTGCTTGGTGTACAGTATTCCTCGTCGTCGTCATCGACACCGCCCGTATCGTCTAAATCTGAGTAGACTTGCGACGCTTCTTTAGGCGGAGACGTGTTCGAAGTTAGTGTCGCAGATGTTCTGGTATTACAAAAATTTTAACATAGAATAAAATCCTCTCTAAACCAAAAGTATAAAAATGTCGAAGGAATATTTTAGCTTAACGAAGAGACGAATAAGATTTTCACCTGTTGGTAAGTGATATGATTTGCTAATAAAAATAATTTGGATTCAAACACTACACCACAATATTGAGTATTGCCTTGAGAGATAAGAAATTAAGTCCCTTTACCTCAGTAATTTGACTAAATACAAGTTTTTTTAAATCGGAACACTATTGTTTTCAAACTACTGTGATATGTCGCCCTTACAACGATCGTAATCGAACTATGAAAAAAGTTGCATACTCTTAAATAGCCATATACACGTATATTACACAAACCCATTATACACAAAGTGAAGTGTGAAGCGGATATTCAAATCGGTAAATGGCGATCCTGTACTCTTTGTACATATATACTTTATTTATACATAAATCACTATGAATTCCGGTTCCCGCGGAACGCGAACGTCACACTAGGAAAAGATTAAAAATCAGATTGCATGTAAATTGATAGATACAAATACATTAGGATATATAAAATGACACTTTGCTAGGGTGTGCATTTCATAGTAGTAAACGAGTAGTGTATACTCTATCTTTCTTAACCTATCTAACTAATAATCTGTCAAGTCACACAAAAGGTATGAAACAATGCTGAATTATAATTGTTAAGTTGTAACTACATGTATACCCAGAGATTTTGGTTGGCGTACCCCTCCTGAAATCTCTATGCACTCTTCTGTATATATTTCTCCTTAAAAAAAGTTTACTCAAACTAGTAAAGATTACTTTACTAGAAATAAATGAAAAAAAAAACTTTTTTTTTGTATAACAATGCTAAAATAAACTTCATATGATTTAAGTTAGTAGTATGTACTTTGTCAAATTAGCCTAACAAAGATTATTCTTTATTTCTTGTTGTTTCATTACTAGTTTTTATACCTTACAGATGTATTTGTTGATCTGTCAGGGACCTGTTCAGGTTTTATTGAAATCTTTCTTGCAGTTATTGGCAAATTTATCTGTAATAAACAATTTATTTATATTTAACAGTATTCATGGAGCTTTTTTCCACTAGCTAATAAACATTATAAGAAATTTATGGTAAATATTACATGAAATAACAGTAAGTGACACATAGATAGTTACTGTTACATTAGAATTTATTTTACATCTTTTGTTTTAACACTAGGCATTAATATTTTTATTTTTTCTTTTAGTAATGTTAATAGCATAGTGAAAAATTTATTTACTCTTTACTCATTTTACATCCATAAGATAACAAAATAAAAACAGAAATGTAATGCAAAATGATTCAAACCATACCTGTCCTAAACTATCTTTTGTTGAAACTAATCTCCTTGCACTGTTATCATAACACAAATCAGTTTCATCATTTTGGGATACACTGGAATGTGAACTAGCTGCTAAGTTTTCATGGCAAACCTAGAAATATATAAAATAACATAAAAAATTATGTAAAACATTTAATTATAAAACAATGTTACTTTAAGTAAATAAAGGAAATGAATATATTTTTATTTACCATTTTATTTATTTGAACTGAAGTAGTATATAATATCCTGTGATATAAATATGAAAGCTACTCACAGTTTCGAGTCCTTTTATATGCAATGCTTTGGCTGCATCTACAAAAGCAGAAATATGGTTCGCTGGAATAAGAACTTCTCCTGTGTATATATATTCCAATAAAAATGATAATGTCATAAAAGAAATATTCTGAAATAAATAAAGAAATAAATTATATAAATATGAAGTGATTTTTAGTAAAATTTATCAAAAAATTTTGTTATGTACAATTAATCTTATAATATTACATATAAAAAAGTATCACTTACATTAAGAAAAACAACTGGATGTTGGCAGGGAGCAGATGACATCAATTCTTTGAGATAGGGACTAGCAAGTGCAAGTAGAACTTGATGAACTTTTACAAAGTGTCCATCAGCAGCTAAAGTCAAGTCAACAAATTCTCCATTCTTAAAAAAAGACATGAACTTAAAGATACTGCTGCTATTTCATTCACAACAAATATTATTTAGTGTGTTTATATTATAACAAACATTGTCAAAACACATTTATTAGACAAAGATTAAATCATAATTCACTTAAATACTTTTACATAAAAAAGGCAAAACAAATTATTGATAACAAGAATGTAAATCCAGCTTATCCAAAATTAAAATTAATTTTTTATTTAAGCTTTTATACATAGTTCCAAATCTTTTATTTCACTTTTAAGCGAATTGCAGTAATAATTTGATATTTTTAGACGAAAGCAAATGAAGTTGTAGTAAATAGCAAAAAGAATTATTATATACTTTTTAACGCTGTAGACAAAATTCCATAAAAAGTAAATTAATATAAATACCTGTTGCAATGAGCTAAAACCACTGCAAATATTATTTTTATACGAATCCCAGGACAACGAAAATTGAGATTGAACCATTGTAAATACTCATACGTATTTTGTCGAAATAAAAGCACCAAAATAATTCAAATTAACTCTTGCAAACATGTGAATTACTTTAAAAAATAACCATCACATTTACTTTATATGCCGTATTGTTTATGATTGTTTTGACATATTATATCTTTGTCATAGATTATATAGTTTGATTAACCGAAAATATTAAAAATTATTAATTTTGTCATTCTTGCGAAGAGTCATAGATAAGATAAAAGAAACTATAACGAAAATTTTATACTATTTTCAAGTCCATTGCATATAAATAAAAAGGTAAGGCTAATTGTGATTAAAAATTCAACTACAAATGTCTCTCAAATACTGACACCATGAACAGAATATATTATTCACTACTTTCTTAATAGCAAATTTCTTTAAACGACAGCTTTTCGACTATACCATGCACTCTTTATACAATAATAATCGCGCTAAGCGAATCCCGCCCGATGCACTGAACTCCTTCACTGTCGCAGTCAACACGGTAGCCGCCGCCGGCTCCTCTCACACCCGATTCGTCACTTTTCACACGCGCCGCTTCCTCCG
>DWLS01004882.1:0-13366 GCA_018246255.1 Pachliopta kotzebuea | reverse complement strand
CGGCGGTGAATCACTTACCATCAGGTGACCCGTCTTGCTCGTTTGCCTCTCAGATGTTATAAAAAAAAAAAATACAAGCTCGGAATCGATCGGATGTCAATGACCGGATTTTGAGGTTAATCTTAAGGTTTAATGTGTGTGTTTTTGTTTTCCGGTTTAAATACTATTGGGTAAGGTTTGACCCAGATGTGCCGGACAACCAGTGTCTTTAACATTTGGTATTTTCTAATTCTGTCTATAACCGCATGCCTATGAGAAAGATGTGTATTTTTTAATTTCGACAAAGATACAACGGATATAAAGATGAGTTGGATGGTCACTTGATACTAAGTAATATTTTCTATTTCATGAAACGACGAGACCAACTAGGCGTTCATTTGTCGCTTGTCCACAACAACGCGGCTCTGATTATGATTGTTTACACAGCACTATATGGCGCTCGTCCCCTTGAGACATAAGGTATTAAGACTCGTTAGGCCAATACTTTTACAAGCATACAGCACCTTTCAAACCGGATGACATGAAGGTGGTAGACATCCAGTTGAGTTGGGAGCAAACCATAAAACTATTTTAACTTTTAAGTGAATGTAATAAAACGTTTGTAGTTTCGTTTTTCAGATTTTTGGCGAATTAATCTTTGCTTAAAAAATTATTAAAAATTGTTGATTTTTTCGATTAAGATCACTATTTTTAACAGCTTTCGTTAACAATCTTTCGCTTGTTTTAAGATCTCTTTCTTTTATCTTAAGATCAAGGCTCGTTATTGACTAAAGATCACTACTTTCTCTAGTGTTAGTATCTATTCCTCCTCTTCTCGTAATATTCGAGCTTTTCTCATTATATTAGTTTCTTGTATTATTGTATAATAGGTTCTCTCTCTTTTACTTTATTTCGTATTTAAATTACCGAAGTAAAATTTAAGTGACCTTGTAATTGAACTCTATTTCTTCCCGTCATTAGGAAAATAAAAATTTTACTTTAACTAATGCACTTAATTCCAAAATTTACGCCAAAAAAACCACATAATATTAAAAAAGCAATGCACAAGAAGTCAATGTTTATAAATCTTGGTTAGTTTTAACTATATGTTATATTTATTTGTTAACACTTACCGTTTAAATTATATATAACACCATAACCTCTTTGCAAAATACACAATAAAAGGAAATATTCAAACATTTTTTTTGGCTGTGAAATATTTAAACACAAATGAGTAGTAACTTTTAAATATAACTTGGAACTTGGTTGATAACTTAAAGGTTTAGCAGTGAATGTTCACGTAGGTTTTGATAGGTTTAAATGTTAAATTTAATAATGTTCTCGGAACCTGTTACTATCGTAATGCGACATTGAAATGGCTTGTGTAGTATATACATGTTGTTTACATTCACTGCAGGCAGACAGTCCAATGCTCGGAAAAACCTCACGCGTCTGTCCAATAGTGGACTAGGGTTGGGCCTATGACACATGGGACCCAAGCCAACTTCACATGTTCGTGGTGTACCCAGTTAATCAACAAACGAGCCAATGGCTACCTACCAACTACATTGAACCAGCGTGGTGAGAGACGGTCTAAATTCCCCCACTACTAGAAGAAGCCTATAACAAGCAGTGGACATCTATTAACTGATAAAGAAGACCGTAAATTATGAAAGGAGCACATCAATATCTAGATTATGATGAGAGAAATCTGTAGCGAAACAGAGCTGTGGTATGCATTATCCAGAACAAAACATCATTTAAGGTCATATTTCATATTCCAGGTCAAATAGTTTTCAATCATCAGCCGATAATGGGGTTTAAAGGGTTCCGTACAACAACTTAGAAAGCACAAGCAACCTCTTCTGCTTGTGGTGTTCCCTGTTTATCCACTAACGAGGCTCTGGTGCCAGCTTGGTGGGAGATGGCCCAAATACCTTCTGATAAATCCCTACATACCCTAAGTGCTCGGCGGCAGCGGTGGTGAACCGAGGACCTAGTGAATTCGTCTAATCGGAGTCTTTGGGATCTGATCGAATCGGAAATCTTTGGGGAAGGAGTATGTAAAGCAGTGGGGTTTTATCTGCTGATAAATAGTTTCAATACTAAATTTAAGGTAACCATTATTTACTTAAAAAGATAATTAATGTAACGGAGACCTACCAATTGTTTTAAATAAACCTTTTTGTTAGAGCTATAGACCAGCGTTTATTAGAGCTATGTTATTACAAATGTATCACTAACTATCAGGTGAACACTTTTCCCTATGACCTGGCTGCTCCTCAACTTCAGCATGCTGAATTCCAGATGATTATGAAACGAATAACATTTATAATATGTTTTCCGACTCCAGTATTATTCGTCTACATATATTATAGTACTCAAGTAACAGTTTATCCGTTTAAAAATAATGATGATGATATATTTTTTTAACACCAATAATGATTGTTTGACAAATACATAATAGTTATTATTATAGTACCATTATCCGGTAAAAAATTACTGGATTCCGTATAAACAAATTTAAATGATTTCTTAGGTTCATTGTCAATTTTTCATTGACTACGATTTAGTCAAGTGTGTGTGTCTTAATTTTGTTATGGTCGTTCCCTGGACAAACAGTAAGGCCGACCAAAATGAAACATGGCATTAATATTGATGTGGGCATGGAGATGGTTCTCGGCCATATCCAGTACCGGTAGTATTATGTAAACATCGATGGTAGTAGAAAGTCAGGAAGATCCAAAAAATTTTACTTGTATCCAAGCTTCACTATAGTCGAAGTAGATTACAACAGCTCCTTTGTCTATCGTTAAATATGTAATATGTAAATAATACTGTATTTTACTAAAACGCCTGTTGCTTGTGAAATTACTAATTTAAAGAAGTTTAAAACATTATTTATTTAATTATTTTTTACCGGTCACTTACGATTAGGTGATTGTCGCAAATAATTTTGTGTACCCTCTATTGTATTTACTATTAGTATGATCTTTAGTACGTATTTTATGCAATTCTTTAAGATACAAAAAAACGACGGAACGAAAAAAAGGTTAAAAGTAAAAAAACTATTAAAAAGAGAATTAATTAACTTATTTACAGTATAAGTTAATGCTTATAATGCGTTATTCTAGAAAAATGAGAGATTGTTTCTTTACTTGTGTAGTATACGTAATGAAGACGTCGTTGTGTATTTCGGTCATAATTTTTAAAAAAAATCTTACTACCGATTAACAAATTGAATAGAAATTATCATTTTTAATATTTAATACTACTAGTGAATATTTTTGGGGTAGACGTATGCCCAGCCGTGGACTAATAATAGTTTTGTTTTTGACGTGGCGACGATAAGAGCAAAGCTTTCGCCTGATGGTAAAGTGATGCGCTTGCCCATGACAACACAGCACTCTCTTCGCTTTGAAATATAAGGTGTTAAGTCTCGTTACCCCAGTAATAACTTGCATACAGCACCTTTCAAACCGTAACACAGTAATGTTCGCACAGTAGTGTAATGATTATAAAAACTGTTAAACCAACATGTAAAATAATATGAGTTTTTGTATATTTATTTGACAGTAACAATTACAAAAGACGCGCACCTGACTATTGTCGTTCCGTAAACGTGTAATCGGTATAGGAAATATTTGTATAATATGTTCTAAGAATTGTTATTGTAGAATCTCTCAGATTTTAATACTACATGTATCATTAATTTAGTCAATGCAAGATACGTATAGTAATAAATGTATTTGAACTATGTATGTAACTATTATGATTCCACTGATATTCTTTGTTTTTCTTGTCAAATCAAATCGATATGCTAAAGATTTACATAGGTAATATGATTGTAAATGGTAATAATAATTTTGAAAAACTTAATGTGATACTCACTGATCGATAGGGTTGTAAGTTCATTTATTAAAAAGGAATTCACTTCCGTATGAAACGTGGCCGAGGATAGTTAGTGTGTTTACAAGAGGTGACCAAGGGACGGAGGACACATTACGATTATTGTACGGACTTAAGTGGAAGTGATATAATTCTTGACGAATATATATTGTCTAACAGATGTTGTGTGGTTTAATTTCTTTACAGTAGTATTAGTCGATTACGAGAGGAGCGGCTGTGGTATCTAACTTGACGGTCTTCCACGACAAAAACCTCCCACCAATACTTATAATGTTGATGATGATGGGAATGACTACTAAATTCTATTGATCATATCGATTTTACCCTCCGGATTTTTAATATATTTGCAGCAACAAGGAGACGGAGCTGAAGGATGTTTTGACTTCATAATCATCATCAATTATCTACGGCATTATTATTGCAATGAAATTAAATTCGCTATAATTATTAAAAAAAATTGCACCCGTCATGAATACATAAAATATATTATTCTCATGTATACAATGAAACATAAAATATGACTAGTAACATTGTATAAGTTGCGACGGAAATAACCACTAAAGTGAACGCAGCGCGGAGAACCGTGGGAGTTGAGGAAAATATATTACACTGAATATAATAAATGAAACATATTAATATAAAAAATCGCGTTTTTTAATATTGTATGAAGCGGGTAGACTAGTGAAACGTTTACGTGATAGTAAGTGATATTAACTGATAACAACGCAGCATTAATTAAGATGGAACAGCACCGCATTGCGCTCGTCCCTTTCAGACTTATGGGGTTAAATCTAATACCCCAGTAATTTCATTAGCATACAGCACCCCTCAATACACAATAATGATTGCTTACTATTTGGCGGTAGAAATAGGAGCTGCTGGGGTATCTACCTAGACGGTCTGTAGTAACAGAGACCTACCATCAGTGCCGTGTATGGCATTGAGTCAGCGTAGTGGGAGATAGCCTAAATCCAGTTAATATTGGGAGAAACTTATGTCTAGTGAATCGTGGTTTGAACGCTGACCTTCCACTCCAAAGGTACCGGGATCGAATCCGGCCTGCACCAATGAATTTTTCAATTTGTTTGCAATTAGTATAACACCAATACCACGTGCTGTGACGGTGAAGGAGAACATCGTGGGGAAACCAACATATTTATGTGATGACCATCCATCGGACTGCTATGTGGAATGGAGAAGTCAATGCCAACATCACTACATTATAACTGATAAAGAAGTCGTCGTGTGGTTCACTACACATGGTTACCACGACACTCAATCATTAGGATATAGGACTCAGAAGAATGTCCAGCAATAGACGTCGTCATGATGATGACGACTTATTTCTTACATATAATTATACAAAATATACTATATATACATTATAATACATATAAACAAAACGATCACGTGAAACTAAAACGTGTTATTATATTATATTCTTCAGTATTAATAACAGTGTATATATTTGTAACAAGTTTCTATTCATATACATTAGCATTGTTTCACGTTCCTAGACAATTTTAGGCTAGATTATTCAAGGAAATCATTATAATTAATGATTGTTGAGGTCGTGTCGCCTCTATTGTATACATTCTGTACTTTCGTTCGTTTCTTCACAATGTTTCCCTTCGCAATTTCTAGTAACGAACGAAATCAGCCTCTCATCTATTTATAAAGTTATATAATGTATAAATGCGTATAATACTATTTTAATTTTTTTATGTGACCTGATTAGCAAGGCGTTCACCTGATAGTAAGTGTAGTTCATAATGAGGCGCTGGTTTTCGTGGTATACAGCACCAAATTAAATTCGTCGCCTTGAGTCGCAAGCTGTTATGTCTCATTACCCCAGTAATTTCACTACTTCTTTCATATCTCTCTCTTTTTCTCGCCTCAACTATAGTCTTCTTTTACACAATAATCAGAATCAGTAGAATATAGTTTAACCTCAACCACGTGGACCACAAGTGAGTGTGTCTTCTCTGCAACAACATCAGAGCTAGATATAGAGAGATCATAATCTAGGCTTTTGTTATGTGTGAAGTAGTTTAGTTACAATGGGACTTACATAACCAGGATAAGTTAAAAGCCCCCCAAACAAAAAATTAAATAAAAAGTCTCTACCACGTGGGAACTTTTTTAATCTCTTCAGTTCCTATTCTTCTAAACTATTAACTTTATTATTCGCATGAAGTAGTAAACAACAGAAATAATAACAAGTATATATATATCAAACAATTATTTTTTATTTAATGAGGTGATGAGAAGAGCAAGGCATTCACCTGATGGTAAGTGATACCCTAACTCGTATATACAACAATTTTGTGATGCTAGATAATAAGAAAGTATTAGTATTGAATGATATAAGTAATAGGTTAAAAAAGCCCTGAAAAAATAATATAAAGGAAAAGCAAAAAACTATCGCTTGTTTAATTTTCACCAGAATTAAGTTATGAGTATCTTAAGGTACGATTTTCGTGATGCTTGTTTGTCTGTTACTGTAATTATTGACCCATAAATTGAGAAAAAAAAATTTTAAAAGTCAAGTAAGAAATTAGTTTTTTACTCACTCATTAATTTTGTTCCTCGTCGTTGATGATTGTTTTTTCGTTAAAATATAATAACTCTTCAATATCTCGCAGTAAGAAAATTGTTTTTTATACATAATGTAATAAGTTTTTTAAGGAATAAAATTGCGTTGAAAATATACCAAAATTCTTTTCATCATCATCATCTCAGCCTATTGCAGTCCACTGCTGAACGTAGGCCTCTCCAATAGATTTTAAAATTCTTTTAAAGTTATTCAAAATAAACAATTTCTATTAAAATTGAAAAATTTAGTATAAGTAAACACTATGCCTTGTAACGTCGTTTCTCTCACTGTCAATATTGCGATATATCTATACAGGATCTATATACAGATATTGGACCACTTCCGGTTGGTCGACCGGAATCGGAAGTACATAAAAAGATTTTCGACGAAGACTTTTACTTTAATAAAGATACCAAAAACATGCACCATTAAGGTACTTGGTGACTTTTGATCCCACTTCACTTCAGGTTATACCGGAAGTATATATAAATAGTAATTTTTATACGAGGAACCTATTTGTGTAAGAATAATATCAAAAATATGCATAGTTATGGTACTTAGTGACTTCCGGCACCACTTTCGATTGGCCGACCGGTACTGGATATGGCTGAGAACCATCTTTATACCAACCTCAATATTAAAGCCAAGTTTAATTTTGGACGGCTTTACCGTTTGGCCAGGGCGACACCACAACGAAATTCGGATACACACACACTTGACTAAACCATAGTCAATGCAAAATGGATAATAAATAATGTAATCAAAATGAAAACTAAGCTAATTTAACTAATATTTCTTTTAACTTTTACATAACTTGGTTAGTAATAAACTGAGAGTAGACGTCTTAAAAGACTTTACCAATTGGATGCGGATAAGTTGCTTTATTGGTTTATACTTATAACAATATAAACGGCAACATAAACTGCCCACTGCTGGGAATGGATTTCTGTTACTAGGAGAGTGTCAAACTCATTCATATGGTAATGTCAAAAAAGCTGTAGTCTTTGGTATTTCCGTTACACGATAATCTATTAAACTGGAAACTAATCCCCAGCATGAATTAAAGTGTGAATTGGAACCGTGTAGAGGAGTACATCAGTCAAGGTATAATCATTTCTATTAAGGTGCCCTAGAAATGTGATGCTGGAGGAGAAATCTCGGAGTATAGCGGAATGGATTCCGTAAGAGTCTATACTTAGAGAATTTGGCATTGAGCAGCGTTTATCATCTTTTTTAATCTCGTAGCCTCGCCTTTTTGGTTACGAATATCCTCATGAGATTGCTATTGAGTGATTCGTGGTCCAGGAAAAGATTCAGGGTATTAGGCAAATAGATTATGAAGTGGACTGGACAGATGAAAGCGGTAGTAAATGGGTTATTATCACAACATGAATGAACGATGAAGACAGCCATCAGAAAGGAGTGGTGGCGTTGTAAAGCTTGCACCCAATAGCAGCGATGATTATAACCACTTCATCAAGTGATACCGATAAAGAAGAAGAATAATATTTACTAGCTCACAATCCCTTTTTTAAACTGGAACACAGTAAAATTAACATACTACTTTTGCGGAATAGGAGCAGCGTCACCTAGACGGTCTCCGGCAATAGACACCTAGAATCAGTAAGACGAAATAAAACCAAGAATCATTACCGACAATATAACAAAAGAGCAGTTCAACTGAATATTTGAGAATTAAGAAAAAATCCTCGTTAAACGTTACGTATATATATAAAAAATGCACCTCGTCATCAGTTTGTTTCATTTAGCCATTGTTAAGGAGCAGTTCGAGTACACACATTAATATACTTGTGATTTAAACTGTGATACAGTGTGATGCCGATTACATGTGAATAAAATTAATATCAACTTCTAGAAGATGCTTCAAAGGCTTGTTACGGTCTTGCTGTTTATTCATCACAGCTCTGCGATCATTTATAATCTTAACGGTTGGTGAAATTTAGATTTCCTTAAGCTTTATGACATTTATCTAACATAATGTCTATCAGTATATTCCGATTAATCTCCCAAACTACTGGACCCTATTTAGTTATGGTCATAGAGACCTGAAATTTGTTTTATTCATTTTATATGAAAATATATTGTAAGTATTTATTAATAAATAATAAATTTGAAAGTAGGTTTTATAGAAAATCTCCTGTGTTGTTATTTTTATGTAATACTAAGTGTTTGCCTCTGTATGTAACACGGGCGTTAGTTGGGTTACACATGCAAAATCACATTGCGCTTTATATCCAACATATTATCATACATAAAGGGTACAGTACACTACAGAATAGAACTATATAGTGTAAATAAACGAAATTTTAGCTATGAAAATGACTAAATAGATTTTGTATTCATTTTATAGCTTATTGGTTATATTATTGGAATGCTGTCATATTTGTAAGAACCTTCTCAGTAGCGTGTTTATATGAAAATGTTAATTAATTAAATATTTTTATCTAGTTAATGCTTTAATCTAAATTTATTAAAACGTAAGTAACCTAAAAATATTAAAACTAAAGCAGTTACAGCAAGTAAGTTGTAACATACAAATACAATAGATATACCAAAAGCTTAGATGAATAATCCGCTCCAAAATGTTTACGTTAGGCGCATAATATATCTATTTGTTTTGATTAGGGATATAGTTCTATTAAACTAAGGCTAAACCTAGCTTTGTACCACTGGAGTCCCAGATTTCATTCTTGGTTATTGTGTAGTTTAGTTGGTGTTAAAGTCTTAGAAAATCGCCCGTAAAGTAACAGAGCTCGCATATAAAATTAACAGCATCATCGTGTTCAGAAATATGAATATTTTTGCATCGTTTGAAAAATATTTAGATTAAGGAAGTCACCATTCACTGCCTCGTTGTCACTTAACATTACGTGAAATTGGTGATTATTGGCTTCGATCCCATTAAGCCTAGTTTCCGTGAGAACCTTCGTAAATATATCGACGTGTTACATTTCCAGCTTTTATGTGATAATCATCATCATACACTTTGCCAGTGGGATCTTATCCGTAAATCCCAGCAGTGGGAAAATTAAGAGAGTTTTTTAATAAGTCGCGTTATTGCTTCAATAAGGCAAACCAGCTTCCTGCTTACATGGTGACACCAGTACTGAACCATATCTTGAAGTCGCTTAAACATAGCCTTCCGGTAATTTGTTTTCATCATACAATTAAAAACTTTGAGAATAATAATCACGGTGGTTATATTAATTGTAGGTTTCCTGAGAAAATATTATATTATTAAAATGTATATAATTGTTACTCCGAGTTTATAATAATTACGTTCAATATAATTACTTTGTAAGGCTTCATTACAAACTTGAAAAAACATGGCTTTATTTAATCATTCATAGTTTCCGATTATTTAAGATTATTTGCGGTTTAGAGAATCTCCAGAAATTCATAAGTTGGTACTATTATTATGAAAACTATAATAATTTTAGTTATTTAAAATAGATATTTGCTATCTTTATACAGATATTATCTAAGAAAAGATTTAGATTTGTAATCGCTGAATTCAATGAGACTGTTGCATGAATTATCCGAATGTCTGAATTTATTATTAAAATTTTAATGTGTTACTAAATAGAGAAATAAAAGTATTACTTTATTCTAATTTTCGCTAAAATCCCCAGAAAATAA
The DNA here is from genome assembly GCA_018246255.1 of Pachliopta kotzebuea. Classification (NCBI taxonomy): domain Eukaryota; kingdom Metazoa; phylum Arthropoda; class Insecta; order Lepidoptera; family Papilionidae; genus Pachliopta; species Pachliopta kotzebuea. Next base: position 3,222 of record DWLS01004882.1, on the reverse strand, counting down.
ATAAAGCTCTATGCATAGATATTTCTATAATAGGACAGCGTCTAAGCAAAGTCTACAGGCTTTGTTATAGAACCTTACTTCGTTTTATGCAAATACAATAAATATATATTTTTTACTTTTCAAGGTACCGAATATGAACGCATGCCGCCTTTGGGTCATCTGGATAACTACGATGATTGTTTTAATGATCCAAACCCTTACTACTGCACGGTAGAATTGCGTTTGGTGCCAAACACTTCGAGTGATCTTTACAATTTGATTAAGGTAAGATTTTAAATGTTTCAAAGTTTTAGCTAAGAACAGTTCTGTTATTGTCTACAAATTACAATGAGTTGTTGAATAGGATATTCACACGTAATCAGTCTTTATTGTCTTGATACGTAAGAAGGCTCGTTACCGCAGTAATTTTATAAGCTACAGCAACTTATAAACCGGAACCCGATGTTATTTACAATCAACCATTTGGCTGTACGTAGATACTATTCTGCAACAAAAATCTATCATCAAAATATTTTCTATTTACAATCACAAGTTTAGTATGTTTTGTATCTATTTATTGATTTATACATATGTATATGTATTGTGTATAACAACTACCTATCTTCTAGGTTGACTGGCAGAGAATGCCCATATGCGTCAAATTCGCCTTTCACACCCTACTTTTGGTTGTTTTCAATAAAGGTTTAAATAAAGAAAATCTGTCAGTTACCAGTAATTCTTTTATCATTGCTATTTAACTTTAAATTATTGTTAACAGAATTACTCCGAGTGGCATTTAACACACTACGATCACAGAATTTTAGATCGCGGGGTTTGCCTGACTAGGACATGTAAGAAGAGTGAACTGGAAGTAGTGTCAGACCTAAACAACACCCTTAGGACATGTTTAAATGACATACTATGGAAAGATTATCAACTTGAAGCGGAGTTAACTTCCCCACCACAATGTTACTCAAAAGATGACGATAAGATAGAAATAGAGTTTGCGGATGTATTTGTAGCAATCCTGTGCGCGTCTATCATCCTAGTCAACATAATGGCCACAATGTATGATTTGTATGGTACTAAAAAACTGGATAATAAAGGTAATAACTTCTAGGTTATCCCACAAGTATACTAAGTTTACTATTTAAACATCTCGTTCATTTCTCTATATACCGCATTCTTTAAATCAGAATGAGGCAGTACATGTAAACTATTATGAAGTATAGTTTGCTTAAAAAGTATGGGGTGAAAAGGCCCCAAACAACAACTTACGGGACCAAAGCGAACCTCTCCTGCTCGTGATATTGCTAATCAACAAAAAAGGTTCGGCTCTCCGGCAACCCGCGTTAGACCCGCATGGTGAGAGATGGCTCAAATCTCTTTATTGTTGCGGGAGGCTTGTGTCTAACTTTTGGCTGATGATGATGATTATGAAATATCAAAACCATCAGTAACATATCATAAATATACAGGCTGACTTTTTGAACATTTTACAAATTTTTTGTGGGCTATAGGTATCATGTAAAGAGACCATTTCTGAAATAAAATTGGTAAGTTATATAATTTTTAAAACATTATTTTTTAACGTAAATTTCTAAGTCGTGTGGTGACCGAGTCAAAACATTTAACATCGATAAATAGTTCCCTAGTCAATGTTACCACCCCGGCGAGGGGCACCAGTCGCCAGCGCATCCCCGCCACGTGCGGACGTCCCGCCCGTGGCCAATTTCGCTTACGTGCGGCCCCACACGTTCCGCCCCCCTCCCGACGCGAGTATGCAAAACAAATGCTTGTGTTCTATGCCACAGTCGCCCGCCTTGTGTTGTGTCATTAACAAAAAAAATATACTCCTCTCGGGAGTATTACGAGATGGTGCGATGTTACATTTTAAGCAATGACACTTTACGAGAAGTTGGAAGAATGTACCAACTTCAAAATCTTCGTCGCCTGCGCGCTTTGGGGATAAACAATCCAAGAATAGCAAGTATACAGACAATACTAGCCATTAATAAAAAAAAAATAAAAATATATTTATTAGTCACCACAAACAAAACAGGTTTACAGAGATAGAATTTGTAGGTATTAATATATTTCACAATATGTTTGTGGATCGCTGGGCCTGTGATAGGTAACAGACCCGTGTTACAGGTCACCAGGTCTCTAATATATATATACATATATACATATATATATTAATCAGCGGTTACTTGATTACGCGAGATTCACTGACGTCACATGCCCGAGGACGCGGCAGAATCAGACAGCCAGAGAAATACAATAAGAAATAAATGATTATTTCTAACGTGCTTCGAGGTCCGGTACATGTGATGCCGCGCGGCGATTTTTAGTCAATACGCTGCGTGGAACACTTACGGTGGTCACTAGATCGGTCGTGGAGACCCAGTTCCGTGGTCACCACGGTCAACAGACCTGACACCACGTGACTTTTATTTGTGGGCTGAAATAAAACGTTGAGTTTATGTCGAGGAGGCTAGAAGCCTAGCTGATTTAAAAAATCAAATAGTTCGAGCTTTCGACGAAGTGCGAAATGACACTGTCGTGTTTAATAAATTGACACATAATTTAAATAAACGCGCTAGATTCTGGTTAGATCGTAATGGTTTACACTGAACAATTACTAAAATACTCTTAAGTGTTTTTATTAGATGTAGGTAGTTAGTTTAGTGATTGAACTTTGGATTATCAGCAAGTGATTATTGTTGGGTGAGTGGGTACACATTGGACTTTTAATTAACTGTAGATTTGTGAATTGACTTTAAATTATCTGTACATTCGTTGATTAATTTTTTGTTTAACCCTTAATTCGACGGAGTTTTTTGTAGTAAAAAAAAATGTTTTTTTTAGTAAAGTCATATTTTTGGACATGAAATAAGTTCAGGAAAAATACTAAAAAAAATTACTGCTGGACAGTTTTTGATAAAACACATGTCCGTTACAGCGGACATTGTCAAGTGTGTAACGAATCACTTGCGAAACAACATGTCCGTTGGGGCGGACTCTACCAAATGACTAACAGAAATGATAAATAAAACAAATACACATCAAAAACAAAAAGAAATGTAATTCTAATCAAATATTACTTTGAACATGCAATTCTAATCAAATATTGCCATTTAAAATTTTAAATGGCAATTATGAGGGTTCTTTCCCGTAACGAAACATACCCTAACGTCACATTTAATGCAGAAGACAGTAGTCTTTTTACTGCACTCCATG
>DWLS01004881.1:0-13366 GCA_018246255.1 Pachliopta kotzebuea | reverse complement strand
CGGGCCCACCCAGGGCCCCGGCGGAACGTCCGTAAAAGGTTTGCCCCCGGTTTAAAAAAAAAAAAAAAAAAAAAGATTAAAAATTGTTGACGGACAGACGGACGGACGTACATTGTCGTTTAAATAAAGATACTTCAAAAGTCGATGACTATACAGGTACAAGGAAGTTTTGCTATTTACCCTACGTAAATGTAAAAAATTTTAGAACCTAAAAAGTTTTTCCTAACATATTGAACAGAATTCGTAAAGTCGTGATAGCCTAGTAGTTTTAACGCCGGCCTTCCACTATGAAAGTACCGGTTTCGAATCCGGCCTGAACTAATGAATTTATCAATTTATATGCAGTTAGTATAACAACAACTAATATCACGTGCTTTAAGACATCTATCAAATCACGTCGAATCTTTTTCTGGTCGTCGGTAAAAAAGAGGTTATTTCTTTTGTTATCAAAAAACAATATTTCATTTATCACAAACCCCGCGTGGTGGAGGTGAAGGTGGTGCTGTGAAAGTGGACCTAAATCAAGGTATCACAAATATAGACAAAGCGCCTCGCCCCCATTTAACCTATCGTCCACAATATACGACTATAGTCAGATTAACGATTAACGTAAAACTGGAATTGGGTCGGCGCTCTGCGGGCGGCCCGAGGGACGATTTGGACAAGCCATGACGAAGATTGGGGGTGGGCAGGGGACAGGGGCAGGGGCAGCGGCAGGGGCGCGGTTGGCGCACCATCAAATGCCGCGCCATTTCACATCGTGGTGACGTCACCCACCACTCCTGACATTTCGGCCCGGCCAACAATAGGCCCTACCTTCCACCGAAACTGATAACTAAAAAAAAAAAATCACCTTACCCATTCTTTCACCAGCAGCACGACACGTTAAGCGTAACTACCGCCTTGGCATTTGCAAAGCGTAACTGACATATTTCATTTATACGCCATAACGGCTCATTGAAATAGGTCAAAGCCCCGCCAACACTATAATTTAAGTGTCTTTTCATCCAATGGTAATATCAAAACATTGACTTTAGTGGTAATTGATGATCATGATCATTAGCATAATAATTATGAACCCGATGAATCAAGCACTGTTGACGATAAACGATTGATTGTTGATATCGCATGGAAAAATACCTATTAGTAACTTCAACTATATCTTTATTGTATATCTTCCTATAATAACATATATATGATACATATAACATAGCTCCAAACAAAGAAGTCTATGGAATGGTGAGATTTTATTTTGATACTACATAATACATATATGTTGTGTATGAATTTATTTATACATGTATTTATTAATAAATTTTATATATATTTATTATTATTTACTCATAACTAAATGTGAATACGTAAAAAAGATTTTAAATTTCAAACCTCTTACCATCACATTTCACCATGTCCTATATTGACATATACAGAATACCTATAGGCATTAAGTATGCTTATTATAAAACTAATTTTAGGAAATAAAAAAAATTAAATAAATAAATATCCTTAAGAGTTATAATTAATAAATTAATTAACTAGAAAAAGTAGCTTTTTTTGACGAAACGTGTAAATCGTTTACTTGATAATAAGTCAGGTTGTCTAGTATTTATCCTAGCAAACTGTGGGTGTTGGGAAAGATGCTGGCTCTCCCTGGTGTGTACTTAGGAGTGGTGGAGGCACAGGTACGTTCCGCAGAAATCTCCGATCCTTCACAATACCCTGAAGATGGACTTCCACCCAGAAGCGGGGTATATTTAAGACTCTCACTCCACAAAAACAAAGAAGGACACATTATCTTTTCTATATATCCAAAAGTTATACTTTTGAAAATTTCTCCTTTGTTAAAAAGTGTAGACTCTACATAGTATTACATTTAGCTTTCCTACCAGTAAATATAACGGCATATTAGTAATAAATATATAAAATTTTGGGAGCGCCAGAATCCGCTGGATGTAGATAGCATAGAACCGATCGGAGGAATGTTTAGAAGCCTATGTCCAGCAGTGGGCGTTTACAAGCTGATGATATATAATTTATTAGCACCAAAAGGATGTGTATATTTTCAATCTACTAAGCGACGAGACAAAGCGTTCACCTGATGGTAAGTGATAGGCTTGCGTGCCTCTGGTTAAGATGGTATGATGTAGCATTACGATGATGATGATTTCTTCCCAATTCCTTCCAGAAGTGTAAACTGGTATTAATATTAAGTAAAGAGTAGTAATTCAATACCGTGATGATATATACATACATATTAGAGGTCTTTTACCAGAGACCATCTAGGTAGGTACCACCGCAGCTCCTATTTTCAACCGCTAAATAGTAATATATAAACATTACTATGTTCCGGTTTGGAAGGTGCTGTATGATAGTAAAATTACAAGGGTAACGATACTTAACACACGTCTCAAGACGACAAGCGCAATGTGATGCTTTTACCATCTTAACCAGCGCTATGTTATGAGCAAGTGTATCACTTACCTTCAGGTGAACGGCTAACTCGTTTCGTCGCCTTGTACATATATACATATATAGCGACCCAGAGGCAATAATTATTTTGTACATTATTAAATAATTTAGCTGTACACCGTGAGAGCTTTAACACGCGCATATCAATTTTGACGTAAGTTAAATAAAATTCAAGGTTTCCATGAAACTGTACTCTGTCATTAGTAATGAGGCTACATAAAAATTAACAGTACATATGTTAGATATTAAGGAGAAATTACTAGTTATAAACATTTCGTTGGAAAAATAGTAATTCTATTGACTCGTACAAAAAGAACTGGAATGAATTGTGAATGAATTTCTATATACTTTTGTATTGTTTATGTTTCACTATAAAATGTATTTAATAGTTGAGAATATTATTATTAAAGTTTAATACTAATTAATCCATAATTGTTACAAAATACATAATAATGTAATAGTTGTTTTGATTATTGTACACTACTATGTGAGCTCACATTATATTGTATATAAGTGAGTACTGTGTATTTTGGAGTCTGTGGAAGAAGTATAAAAAAAGAAAAATGTCTTTTATTAACTACCGCCGATTTCCTAATATATTTACTATAAATAGATATATATAGTATTACATGTATAAGGCCGCTGTATAAATAAATAAATTTTTGGGGTAACGAGACTTAATATCTCCTGTTTGTCTGTATTAAAATTAACACTGTATACATATGTATATAGATATATACATATATGTATACATGTAGCCATTAAATTGGTATAGCGACATCCCATTCTGCACGGACGCACGCCAAAAAAGGGAGTATACTAGAAGGATGTACATAAATAGATATTTATATATATATGCGTGTGTGTATATATACATAGTGTTAATTTTACTGTTATATTAAATACAAAAATAGATACCACGATCGACAAGATGATCGAGGCTTTCACTTGATGGTAAACGATACGCTTGTCCATAATAAGATATATAGATAGATAAATATTTTTTGTGCCACAAAAAAAATACATATTATGTATATACCTGGACAGACAGAATATATAATACACAAACATATCCAGAGGATTTTAAACTATTTACAATAGTAAAATATTTAAATACAGTTGTGTGTGCTGCAGCTCGATGGATTGCTCAGCTGCTGAAGGTGAAACACTGGTTTTCAACTACCGCCCCTCCAATATCGAGGCGCTATTTGAGATGACACTGCCCCACATTGCGCTCATCACCTTTAGACGTAATGTATTAAGTCTAGTTACCCTAATAATTTCATTTTTCATACAGCGCCTTTTATACTAGAACACAGTAATATTTGCACAGTACTATTTGGCAGTAGAAGTAGGATCTGCTGTGTTTATTACCTAGATGGTCTCTATAAAGATAAACCTAATGCTTGATATTAATTACACATGGTTTTATGTGACAAAAGTGTTCAAATCCAAGGTGCTCCAGCAATCGCTCATTAGTCATAATGTAATGACATTTATAGCAGCAGGTATATTTTATAAGTGTCATAACTGACTTATTCGGGTTCGATAAACTCTGCCAACCAATTAAACCCAAAAACACTCCCTGGAATAGATCCTGGTACCTCTGTATAATCCAAGCAACAGTTTGGTGACAATTATAACAAGAAAATTCTATTGAAATGTTTCTTATACTTTTTGAAAATTCAAAATATAAACAGTAAAACAAAGCTACCACAAAAATTTGTTTAAAAAAAACGCAACGTTTATTATGTATTATATGAAGGCTTGTACAGTGTTTGAGAGAGATTGCTTGGAAACCGTTACCATGAAGACAAAACAACACTCTGCTGTAACTCGCCATTAGATGATGCTACTACATATAACTTTTAAATGTTAACTAGCAATGATATTAACATACAATTAAAAGATATAGTGAACATACTATTCTTACATGTATGGATACAATATAGTAATAAATTACTAAATACAAGTGGCCCATACAAAATGTTGAAACTTTAGACATCCTCAACTCGGGAACCCGAGCACATACGAAGAAAATTCCAACAGCTCTGATCTTATCTAAACGAGATCTGTCTGTATGACAAATTTCAGCACCAACTCCTACTCCTTGTAGTTCTCGAGATTGAAAATTGTTGACTAACAGACAAACGGACAGACATTGTCGTTTAAATAAGGATGCTCTGCTAAATGTTTCTATTTATTATTTATTGGTTCAATGATCAGTAATGATTTCCAAGTAATAATGGCCAAGAAGTAATTGTTTTTTCTTCAGTAGTATTTTTTACTAAAACCATGACAAAAGTATATGGTAAAGTAGCTTGTAACTTTTATATACATATTTACATTTTTATTTTACTTATTATACTTTTATATATTTTTTTTATACTACTAAGGTGGCAAACAAGCTTACGGCCTGCCTGATGGTAAGCAGTTACCGTAGCCTATAGATGCCTGCAGCACCGGAGGCACCACTAGCGCATTGCCGACCCCGGAGGAACCTTATCACACCCTTACACATGGTGATGAATGAGCTGTAGCCAACTAGACAAATATAACAGACCATCTAGTTGTCTAATGGAATTTAAATCAAGTTAATCAATGCACATGTACTTAGTTACATTAAGATACAAGAGGGTATTAATGTTCACACACTTTCATTGCATTGTTATGGTGTCAAAATAGGCAAAGTGTTCACCTGATGATAAGTGAAACCTTTAGCCATAATAACATGGCTCTGGTTAATATAGTGTACACAGCACCACATACCGCTCGTAATCTTCAGACAGATGTTAAGTCTCAATATCTCAGTAATTTCCCTAGTTGTATAAGGGTACTGAATTATTCTTCAAATTAGAACACAGTAATGTTTGCACATTACTATTTGACCGTAGAAATAGGAGACTCGGTAGTATCAACCAGAGTTTCTGATAACTGAATTGTACCACCAGTGATGTATTTTTTTTATACATTTAGTTATCACTGTAAATTTTTAAACTAAAATGTATGTAGAAATCAGAGACAAAAAATAAACCTTGATAACACTGCATTGTTTAAATATAAGGTGGCATTTGGTTGTGGAGACTGCCTTATTAAATACCCATGTATCATTTATTAGTACCTACAGTAGTTTTTAAGCATTACTATATTATAGTATAAATCATGGTATAATTAATGAAATTACGAGAGTAATGAGTATTGAGATCACATGTTTTAAAGTGACAAGCATAAATATACATATCACAAAGACATGAAATTTATTTGAGAAATCATTTGTGTATTGAGTAACTGAATACGAAATTGGAATATTTGAATGCAACATATTTTAAATTGCTCAATAAAATGTTGGCACATTTGTTAATACTACTTAATTATATTTTACTTTATTTCCATTTCTGATTTACCTGATTATAAATGGATTTTCAGGCCTTGAGTTTACCATTTGCACAGCATGCAATTAAGTATACACATAAATTAAAAATAATACAATGTGTGACAATCAAAATTAGCATGATGTATGTTTACGTAAGGATATAAAGATCATAAAAAGCAATTGATTTATTCTTTTAGCAGTAATCATATACTATTTTAAGTTATATTTATTAAAAGTATTTTTGTATGTTTTACAGCTTACTAGAACAACTTTTAGTTTAGTTTATATGTTATGATCACCCATTAAAAGTAAATATAATGGTAACAATAGAGAAATAGATTTAAATTAATCAATAATAGAACAATAAATAAACACTTAACACCTAAAAATCTTTAAAATAATGATGGCAGGGGAAGAACTCCTGTGTCAAACATGAAAAAATGTGACTTTTTTGTATATATGTAGTAAACTTTAATCTGTATAGCGAAGTGTTATCATTAAACTATTTATTTCCATTTCGTCTCCGTTTAGTATAAAAAAACGTTGGATTTAAAATAAGTTTTATGGCAATATTTTGTAAATTATTTGACTCTAGAGGTTTTTAGGAAACCCAATGCTGTATATATTTCTATAAAGTATTAAGTGAGTTTACTTGTAATTGGAAATTACCGTTCTCTTGTTCTAATTAAAATATTGTAGTAAAAGCCCCAAATTGGTTACGTATACAAATTTGTTTATGTTAAAGTCATATCTAATAAAAGTGAAAGTACTCTATATTTTGACAATTACAGTGAACAGAGAAATAAGTTAAAAAATACAAATTTTAAAACTAAAACTTACTTTTTGCAGGTTTGCAGATATAGCCTACTGTTCACGATTAATCACTTTAGTAAATATTCACTTTACTTTATTTGCAATTTTGCAAAGTACAAGCACTAAATGCACTTTCTGACACTAAACGATGACAACTTTAACAAAAAGTTGCAACTCTTCAAAATTACGTTATGGCACAGATATATTGCATCAAAAAAGCAAAAATTCATGGAATCAATTTAATGCCAAGTAGTACATTGTACTGTAATCTCGTAAGGTCTAAGTGTAATCTCGAACTTAACTAGTTCTTTATAACTTTTCGTTGTACTTTTACTGTGTTTACCGTAAGTAAAATCAAATCAACAACAAATGATTTTCGTGGTATATATTTTGTACGACAGTCTCAACTCGATTTTTATTAAAAAGTATTTACTAGTCTTTATAATCTGTGGGCTATGACTAAATGAGACTAAGCGAGTTTTAATATAGTGTCCTTATTGTCGTCTCCTCTTTGCGTGTTATTTCTTAACTTTCACACCACTCTATCTCAGTATGCCATAGCAACATGTCTCTGCGCTCTATACTACACACATCATTTATCCGAAACATTTAAAAAAGAGAGAGGGTAAAACGTAAAAAGTATGATAACTTTGTACTACATGTCGTATATTAAAATTTTGTTTAACGTACGATAATTTAGTTTTTTCACTGTTTTCTCGTTATTTTGCGAATTTATCGAATACAAAGTTTTATTTCTGCTTGTGGAGTTAATTGATATTTTTTCTAACATGATATTTCGTAAAGTTAAAATTATGTTTATCCAAACATTCGTTCTTATCTTGGTTGTTTCGTATTAATGATCTAATAGTATTAATGGATTGGTCATGATGTTAAGTAGCGACCTATTCCACAAAGCGGCCTCATCCATTGCTGCCTTTTTGCACATTCGTGGAAAGCGACGTCTATTGCTAAATCATCATCGTCACTCGATAAACACCTGCTTCTGGATATAGGCCTTCCCTAAAGATTTCCACTTCAAGCGGTGCTGCGCTGTCTACATCCAAAGGTTTTCCGCAACTTTTATTAGATTGTCGGTCTACTTTATGGGATCTTTCCAGCACTGCGTCTGTACGAGGCCCTCACTTTAGGACCTGTAGTAAGATTAAATAAAATTAATGTTTATTTGGGTTTATTCAACTATATATTTGGCAGACGTATTAAATTTTGTTTATCGTAACAGACAAATCTTTGATGTAAGGAATGAAGTTTACTCCAAAACGTTACGCTTTTTCGGCCGTCAGTCCTTGAAGTAATGTACCTAAATAACTATACAAATGTTTACTTTTATTTTCTCGTTTGTCATTGAACTATTATTTTAAATTGTCGCATTCATTACGTACGTCGACAAAAAGAAGGACTGTAAAAAATACACGACTGAAAAAAAATACTGCAGTCGAGAGGTAAACTAATATAAAAACTAGTGTTAAATACTTAAAGTTTTTTTGATTGATATTTAGTGCGCGTACATTTAAACACATACTAGGTTTGAAAACCTGGTCGCATGAATGCATTCACCTTTGTAAATACATTATCTTCATAACTCAAACTATGTCTATATTGTACAACTAAAAAGAGAAAACAGTCAATTTATTACTAAAACGAGATAAAAAATAATTTTTAACGTATTTTTAGCCAATTATTAAATAGATATTTAGTGTTTAAATAATAGTATTGTAAGCTTCTCTATGTTAAATATGAATATTTCCATTGAAAGAAAAAGAACTGATTGTTCAGCCTTACCAAAAGGTTGGCAAAGAGAAGAAGTCCTCAGAAAAACGGGACTCTCAGCAGGCAAAGTCGATGTTTACTATTACAGGTAACATACATCATTTGAATTATATTTATTACATTAACAATATTTACTTTAATGAAGGCAAGAGAAAATGATTGAAACTATTGTCATGTTTGTTCCTATAGTAATTTTGGGCTGTTTAGCAACTAAATAGCTACATGAAGATTTTAAAAAATCTCGTAAAAGTAAAGATATATCAATATACCTAAAGCTATCTATATCAGCATTGACGAAATTTTTTGTGGGATGCAAACATAGATCAAGATTATTTTGAAACTAATAAATACCAACAAATTTTGTCTAAAACTATGTGCCATATATGGTTCATGCAACAGGTGTACAATTTGTAAATGCTTATATTTAAATGAGGTCTATTATACTTAAATCTACTAATATTCAAATAGGGTTTTTAGTCATGTCATTGTAAAGATTGTAGATCAGGTCTGTTAGAGATTTTTCTAACATTTAAGGTACTCATGTAAGGGTTCATTGCAGTATTTACAGTTAACCAACACTAACTGTAACATCAGCTTGTCATCGCCAGCCGGTTTAGGATGATAATAAATTTTCTATAGCCCTACAGGTAAAAAGTTTCGCAGTAAACCCGAGCTAGTTCGATATCTGGGTGATAGTATGGACCTGTCATGTTTCGACTTTCAACAAGGTCAAATAAATACAATGCTCCTGTGCAAGACCAAGAAAGCTCGAGCCCAGTTTGACTACAGGTTCCATATGTGTCATAATTTCTCACTTGTGTTGTGATCATTAGTGCAATCTAGTGCTTTGTGTTTGTACCTATATATATCTGTATTGCTGTTTCCACGGTAGCTTAATAGTAACATATGGCCTCAGTGCTCCACAGTCCTGTATTTATAAATTAAAAAATATCCCCATGTGTATTTCTGTGTAAGCTTAAGCCTGTTCATAAAGCCTAGTAGACAGCAGCCTAAATATGGTTTTAATCAATAGAAATAGGCACAGCTTTTAGGCCACAAAATTCATCATCAAATAGCTTTTCACCTTAGAGCTTCTACTTCACATAACACACATACTTTAATAAACTTTCTGCTAATGTAAATAACTGTTAAGTTTTACACATTAAAAAATATACTTTCACAACATTATTCTGATGAAAATAATGTCCTATCATCTTGTGTTTAAGTCGTTAGTTCACAGATTATTAACATTTGTTATTAATGTATAGCATGTTATGTTTTTATGCATGAAGTGACACCAATTTCATAATACCGTGGGTCAGGGCACGTCATGTAAATAATTCAGAGATATGTGTTGTTTTTTGTTTGAGTGAATTACTTTGACTCTTTGAAATTGTTTATTAAATAAGTTGTTCTTGTATTATCGAGTATTGAGTTTAATGTGTGAAAAATGTTTTTATAATATTGAGTGAAGAGAGAAGTATACATAAATATACATAATTAATGATTGGAGACAACAATCAAATACTTTCCAATATATAAATCTAGCACTATTCAAACTTTTCAACTAATTTCATTAATATTTGCACATTACTATATAATATCTCAAAACATAATAGATCTTCCCATAATTTTTTTTTTTGACTTTTACAATTAAATGATTCGTAAGTTATAAATTATGAAGCACAATGATATAGAGATTGTGAAAGTTTAAATATCATATTATATAAAAGTTAAAGTTAATTATTTAGCTTATAGTAATTCAAATGGAGAAATCATCAGTATTCAAATTGTTTATAAATTTTCCCACATGAGTAATTTGTAAGGCAAAATCAAATCCACGAATATATATTTAGAAAATTTTACATTGGTTAATGCTATATTATAAATTTATATTTTAGAATTGATACCCCTTTTATATTTGAGAATTAATGTAACATGTATAAATCCCTATATTCTCTAATAGAGGAGTCCGCTCTGATGCATCACTGGTACCACCGATAAGACAGACAGCATCAATTTTTAAACAGCCGGTGACAGTTTATAAAACTCAAGAGAGCAAAGTTAAAACAGATTTGAAACAAGGCACGCAGGAGAAACCTAAGCAGTTATTTTGGGAGAAACGTCTTGAGGTAATATTATTAAGCACAGTTGTACATATTATAACTATGATTATCATCAGCATTAGCATTTACTGATCCATTGCTGGATCCAAGGCTTTCCCAATGCCTTGCATCAAAGGTCTACCTTTTTGTACCTCTCCATTTGCAAAGTTTTTAATTTAAAAAATAGAATCCTACAATATTTTAATGGATATAATAAACAAAAAGGAAATTATATATTACATCGGGTTATATACAATGGGTAAAGTGAGACATTCGCCAGATATTAACAATACATCAGCCTACAATATATGGCTAGTAAAAATAGTATTAACATCATCATACTGTGTTCATCAGTTCATGACATGTTAAGTCATAGTACCATGATCCTGGTAGTTTAACTAGAACACAGTAATGTTTACATATTATTGCTAGTAGGGCTCTGTAGCCAAAGACAGACTAACAGTAATATGTATAGCCTAGGTTTGAACTCCAAGTCTTCAATTCCAAAGGGACCGAGTTCAAATTCAGCCTGCCTTAATGATTTTTCCAATTTATAAGCAGTTAGTACAACACCAACTAATATCACGTGATTTAAACCATGTATCAAATTGCATGGCTATAAACCAAAAAAAGTAATATGTAAGTATTACTGTGTTCTGGTTAAGTCAAAGACCACATTGATGTATGGAGAACAATGGCTGGACTCGGTCAATTGTCATTGTGTTAGTATCAAACTATCCCAACATAGCGTTAGAGAGGCCGTAGAATGGAGACCTAGTAACTTTTCCAAACCCCGAAGACTACTATTGAAGGGGTTTTAGTTGGTAAAAATCACACAACCCTGACTTTAGAAGATTCCATTTCAAGATTACTCTGGAACCAAAAGAGCAACACATTGATTTTTTAAAACAAATTTTAATTTCTAATTTAATTTTCGTTCCAGAATTTAACTGCTTGTGATGCAAATGGTGTTATTGGAGTAACTACATTGCCGAAGTACATTAAACCTTTGGGACCTTTCACAACTGATGCAACTACTATACAGTCACTGGCTACAGCTCTGCATGTCTCATCACAACCTATAACAGGTGATGATTTAAAATAATCTATATATTTTACTTTTAACAGTTCAAAGTACGGTAACACCCCCTACGCTTGTGGGGAGCCAGGGCCTCGTTTGTTGATTAGCAGGGTGTAGTACGAACAGGTGAGGTTGGCTTGTGTCCTGTGATTTGATGCGTAGGGTCCTTTGCATCGTGGTGGGAGCTGGATCGAATCCCGCATTATTGGGTCCTGTCATTAAATCCTAAATACCCCCTATAACACAGTAGATTAGTTAAGCCTTATAGGAATATTCTCGTATAACACGTTACATACAAATGAGAGATATTTCTCGTTAAAATAAGTGTAAATCAATTATTAAGGAAAAACTATATTATGGATGGAATATATATTAGCAATGTTCTCACATTTCTAAAACTGGCAACACTAACCTAATTAACAAGCAACACTAATTTAATAACTAATCATGGACAGTCTGACCATTACAAATTTTACAATACAGTACAGAAGTATGCGGGAAATCCCCGCGTTATATGGGGATAACACGTGTAATGTGAGGGACATGAAATCCCGTTATATAAGTACAGCGTTATAGGGGGGATTACTGTATTTGGTGAATTTGTACGGTATCCAACGGGGGGCGCACTCTCGTCTCCATTTGAACAGATGGTTTATACTTGTATTAGTTTATTAAATATCTTTGTTAACTTTTAAGGTCAAACGGGATCGAAGCAGACCATAATGGAGAACCCGGGCGTTTTTTTAAATCCTGAACAGCCATTGATCGCTGCAGTAACTATAACCAAGGATGACGTCAAACGTCAGGAGGATAGAGTGAACCGCGCCCGACAGCGGCTGCGAGCAGCCCTAGCAGCGGTATAGGACCACGCCGGCGGCCGGGAGAGGTCCATACAGTCCTCAGCCGCCGCATCGATTAACACAGAGACAGTACCGCAGCAGCCGGCAGATACACCAGATGGTCCCAAAATGTAACCAAAACTTAATACAACTTTCAATGACAACATTGATTGAAACATTTAAACTTACATCTGTTGCATCCTTATGAACAGATTTTTTTATGTATATATTAAGTACAGTGTAATACAATAGTATATAGAATATCTACAACCTGGAAACCAGTATGGTTTATTTAGCCTGTGTACAGTCGTCGTGGTAAATTTATTTGTTATAACATCTAGGTTCAGATCCAGAAGATACAACAATGTTTTGTATTTTAAAAAGTAGACCATCTATGAAATTTGAATTTTAAAATTTTTGAAATTCTAGAAATATAGACAGTGTTGTATTTCGGGACCAAAATTTTTTTGTTTGCGTCATAAAACTTTAATTTAAGAACACTCATCATCATCAGCTGATAAACGCTCACTGCTGGACATAGACCTCCTTTAAAGATCTCTACTCCGATCTGATCTGCGTAATCTGCATCCAGCGGATTCCTGTGGCCTTCATCAGATCGTTGGTTCATCTTGTCGGGAGGGAGCCTTCCAGCACGTTTACCAGTACCCGGCTACCACTCCAGGACCTCACTGCTCTATCAGCTGTCAGTCCTTCGAGCGATATGCCCTGCTCGTTGCTACATAAGTCTAGTAATCCTTAGGACTATGTCGGTGACCTTAGTTCTTCTGCGGTACTCCTTTTTTCTAAATCGATTGCGTAGAGATACAAATACAAATATACTTTATTGTGCACTATCACAGAGTTACAAAAAAAGAAAGTACATAAGGATTTTCACAAA